>KK076530.1:116034-210939 GCA_000587855.1 Mucor irregularis B50
GCTTGAACACGATATCCCGTTTTCTGAAGATTCATAAGTGCAAAGTAAATGCACATCGTCTAAATGAATGGTTTTCTCCTGGTAATTCATTAGCGTGAAGATCTTGATTTTCGTCGACAGGATCGTGGTCATGCAATATCTCATGCACTCGGTATGTTCGACCCACATTGGAATATGTCGACTTCAGTGTGTTTCTTAACCACGATCGAAGAGGTGTAGGGCCGTAAATATCAACAGGTGTTTGAGTTTTGTCTTCAGGTGCTTTTGCAGAGTTGGCTGGGTTGAGATTGTCCGTCATACTACATAAAAGAGGCGCCAACCCAAAGCAATGGTCTCCGTGCATGTGAGTGATGAATATACGAGTAATCTTGCCCATTTTCAACTTGCTTTTTTGGAATTGATGTTGAGTTGCTTCACCACAGTCAAATAACCAGATATCGCCATCTAGTCTCAGTGCAATCGCTTGATGGTTTCTAGTGGAACTAGGCTGAGCACTCCCTGTGCCAAGAAAGGTGATACCCATTGGTGCCACCATTTTTTTTAGGTACTTCAAAGAAACTGAGAAGAAAAAGAAATGCTAGCATCAAAGATTTTTTATATGTGGAGGATGAAGTTCCGCAGTTACAATCATGGTTCACTAGAACCTCTCCGCAGCTATAATCATGGTTTAACAAATACTCTTTTATTATTAGCATTATCAACATAATTGGGGTTTAGTAATCTCGTCGGTGGCCTTTCTAGGGATAGATATTTGTTGGTTGATTGTACGGGATGTATTAAAGATTTGTATTCTCTTTTTTTGAACATGCAACTAAGCAGCAAAATTGTTATTGGAAGATATACCGAAAAGGCTTTGGCCAATATCCATTTTGTCAAATCACCTCCGAAGGGCTTTCGGAAAGGATCTTGTGCTGTGTATCCAGTCCAGGCGATGATGGTAGTACTTGTCATAAAAATAGCAAATAAGATTGGTATTAATAAAAGAATTGCTGTATCTCGACCGTTCTGTCCCATAATTCTTGAAATAAGCTTTGAGTGACATCGACTGCCTGTATATATAACAACCATTGTGTTCAGCAATGATAGAAATGTCAAAGCAGTAATCAAGGAGGACGATATCAATGCTTCCATTTTTGAATCGGTAATCACTATTTTACAAGTGACAAAAGCGATGATGATGATTGCGTATAGAATTAGTGCGGCAATATACACACAGAACATCCAATAACTAAATAAAAATGACGAAGATGATTCTGATATTGAGATACATAGCGAATAGATGCGATCAAGATGTGATTCCTTATTCTTTGTCGGTGTGATATGTCCAGTGGCGGCATCCCCTTTCTCTGTAATTATTACTGGATGAAGACTTGCCCAGCGTTGATGATTTTTTAAAGTAGTTGCAATAAATCGTATATATACAAATTGGCAATCGATCATTCCTGCGAAAAGTAAAATAGAATACACAGGCAATTGGTTGAGTATAGGCTCTTCGTCTCTCCAAGGTTTATTTGGTTCAGAAAAACTCGGTGTCAACACCACAAATAAACTTCCAGCTGCAGTAAAAATAGCAAAGAGTGCGAATGGTATAGAGTGCCACTGGCTTACCGAGTGTATCGTTAGTGCAATGGAAAATAAACAAAATAAAATGGTATATGCTAGCCATGCACTCGCTTCTTGCCCGAGCATATTTATCAGAAAAAAATTATAGGGTTTTTGGATATGGTGCACGCACGTAAGCCGAATAGAATACGTAAATTGCTGAGAGAAAAGTACGAATTTAAAGTAAAGAAGAAGGAAAAGAGGCTGATTGAAAAAGAAAGAAAAACATCTATATATAAAAATGAAGGGCAGGGTATAAAAATAAGCACAAACAACAAACATTGTCTTATTTTGCCAAGCCCATAGTGCGGATTCCTTTTCATCGACGGTCTTTAAAAACTTGATTTGAAGCCAAAGTGACACAGCTGAGCAAAGCACATCAAAAACTATTCATAGAAAAGAATTGGTGCTTCTGTCACTCTCAGCAAAGTTGTAGATTATTCTGTTGACGTAGATTATAAGGTTGGTCGTTATACGCTTCTGGAATATATTTATCGTCCTTGAAGTAATTGACTCAAGATGGTCAAAAAATTCAGGGCTGGAAGCATCATCGATAAACAAATCTAACACCAGCTTAGTTTATGAGCAAACAGGTTACGATCGCTTCCATTGTTCGCTTGTAAGCACTTTAACAAGATCGAATTATGATAGTGGGGAGTTATTTTGCAATGAACAACACCTTCACTGCAAGCCTTAAGATTTACCATTATCAATGTAACCTAGTTGCAAAAACTACGAAACCAACAAAAAAAAATGCTGTTATGAGATTCTTTATTGATGAAAAATACTATTAGTTTTGGATGATTTATTATTTATGCAATATGTTGATTATAAACGCTCGATGACAATAGCAGAAGCTCCTCCTCCTCCGTTACAAACACCAGCCTATTATGAATTTAGAAAGTTAAAATCACATCACAAAACCCGCCACTCATGTATATACTTACGGAACCGTATTTAGCATCCTTGTTCTTCAAAACAGAGATAAGAGTTGTGATAATACGAGCACCAGAACAACCCAAAGGATGACCCATGGCAACAGCGCCACCCCAAATGTTACTATAAGATAAATGATTAAGAAACTATGAACATAAACATGTTGCCATTTGTGAGGACTTACACTTTCTCAGCAGGGAGGTTCAAAATCTTCTTGTTAGCACAAGCAACAACGGAGAAAGCTTCGTTGATTTCGTAGAAAGAGATATCTTCGGCGGTCAAGCCAGCGTGCTTGATGGCCTTAGGGATAGCAAGGGCAGGAGAGGTAGTGAAACGAGCAGGAGCTTGAGCAGCTTCACCCCAACCGCTAATCTTGGCGATTAAAGTAAGATTATATTTTTCAGCGGCTTCCTTGGAGACAATGACGAGAGCAGAAGCACCATCAGAAAGAGGAGAGGAGTTAGGAGCAGTGACAGTACCGTTCTTGGGTTGGAAAGCGGGACGAACAGCGCGGAGCTTTTCTTCGTTCAACTTGGCAACTTCATCATCTTGTTCAATAACGCGGTCAGGCTTACCACGGCCACCAGAAACTGTGACAGGAACAATTTCTTCCTTGTAGTGACCAGCAGCGAATGCAGCTTGAGCACGCTTGTATGATTCAATAGCATAGTCATCTTGTTGTTCACGAGTGACTTCATATTCAGCAGCACATTCCTCGGCAGCGACACCCATCAAGTAGTTGTTGTAAACATCAGTAAGACCATCCTTGACAATGCCATCAACAACCTCGGTGTTACCATAAGTAGAACCGAAACGTTGCTTGGGCAAATAATAGGGAGTGTTGCTCATAGATTCCATACCACCAGCAACAATGACTTCAGCATTACCAAGCATGACGGATTGGGCAGCCAAAATGACAGCTATATATACAAAAAAACACGCTTTTCAGTTACTCACAGCCCACGTAATTATAATCGCGTAAAACTTACCCTTCATGCCAGAAGCACAAACCTTGTTGACGGTAGTGGCAACAGTTTCATCCTTGAGACCAGCACCGAGGGCAGCTTGACGAGCAGGGTTTTGTCCAAGACCGGCGGACAAGACACAACCAAAGATAACCTCCTCAACAGCTTCGACAGGAACGTTAGCCTTCTTGACAGCAGCTAATAAAAAATCAGATTGTCAGTTACGCAATGATACTACAAAATAAGATAAAGTATGAAATACCTTCAATAGCAATAGAGCCAAGCTTGGTAGCGGCTAAAGAGGCCAAAGAACCGTTAAAACCACCAAGAGGGGTACGAACAGCAGCAGCGATATAAGCGTCTAAAATTTTGAATTCATTGTATTAATAATCTACCCCTCTTTTCCCTTCAAAAGATCCATTTCCTGAAGCCCTAAGCTTTATGCATCAAAGGTGAAAACTTACCACGTTGAGTCATGTTGAAGAATGTGATGACTTTTTGAAAAAAGATGAGATGAAAGAAGAAAAATATAAAACTCGGTTTTAAAAAGTGATATTTATCAAATTTCTATGAATCTTTTAGGGATCAGCCAATCAAAAACTTTTGGCATCTACTATATTGGGGTCCCGAATCAACTTTTTTCCTGTTCTTCCCCAAATTACTATTAAGCACGGATTACCGTCTGCTCATTGTTTGTGGGAAATATTTATTTTAGGTTTCGCAGTAACAACTGGACTAAGTCATTTAATTCAAATTCTTCAATATTCCACTCACGGAATCTCTAACTCCCACAATAAAGCTTACTGTCGCGTTGGGAATTCGTTCAAACAATGTAGCGGAGCTGTGCACATACACATTTACTTGTCGTGTAACAATTGTGTACACAAATGCTACTTGATGACGGCTGTCAATGCAGAAAGTACTTACATAACGCACCTTTAACTGAGGTAAGTATATTCATCTATCTCGTTCAATTCAGGAACCAATACTACGAGAATAATTTAAAATGTTAATCTGAAACCAAAGCGGGAAAAATATCAAGTATTTTTTTAACGCGGAATATTATCTACATACGTGATCAATAGGCATAATAATAGTTTTAGAGGAAATATCGAAAACCACCATTCTATATTACCCAATCACCCCATACTTAAAAAATTTGTACTTTATCGCAGTGGAAAATATTGACTTTACGCAGCTTTAATAGGGCTACCACTCTACGTATTGACCATATGTGAAATTATTGGGGTTATCTTCTGTTCGTGACGTATTCATTTTTCTTCTGTGTCCTCCCTCGTAGTTTTGTAAAGTTTGACTTTGTTCCTATTTGTCTAGACTTGTACCTTATTTTGTTCCATATCTGTACATGTTTATAAAAATCACATATCACTGGTCTTCATTTGCACTCACTCCCAGCGTTACTTATATGCACTTAGAGCGAGCTCGAATCAGGTCCGCACAAAGCGATTAAATTTCAATAGCAAAGGTCTTTTGAGATAAGATAAACATTATCTTGAGACATACAAAAAGTACATATACAGACCTGGTCTCTATCACAAGTAATTAGTCCTTATACTCTGCCGTATGTATATAAAAGAACTGTTTTCATGTAAAGAGCATTCAGGGTCAATCATTTTGTAAAGGAGGATCACTTTTGTGTATTTTCATAATTACTAAAGATAGAAGTAGTACAATCTCGAGAGGTTCTCCCACTCCCTGAGCCTAATGCAGCAAACAAAAACAAAATTTGACTGTTTAAAGTGCTTAAACACACTGTTAAGGAGTATGTACAACGGGTGAAGACCTTCAGAATGGCAACTTTTTTAGGCATGAAAATAAGGAAATTATAAGTCAGTTACTGCAAGTTTATATACTACGTCTTTATAAAATTTTTTCCTGCAAGTTATGTTATATGTACGTACGAAAGAGGTGCGTTGGACAACATTAGCACATCATCCCTCCTCTAACTCTGTGTGATAAACGTTTAAAACACCTATGGAAGTTACATATGAATGAGAAGATATTGAAAGTGAGGTGATAGCCACATTATTTCACAAGTAATGATGTGTAATTTAATAAAAATGCTCATATCCAAACTGTATACGTATCAAGTAGAAACTCCGGGTATTTGACTTGTGAAGATTAGTTTATCCTTACCACCGATCTTGTACGTACCCGCTTCACTATACATTATAAAACCAGTTCGTTACATTAGGAACATAACTTTAGTATCAATGTGGCAGTATAAGGAGAAATAATTGAGCGAGTTTGCTTATATAAGCATGAAAGCACTTATACAAAAATCAAATAATAAGAGAGTTTTAGAGGGTTTTACATATATATGTATCCTGTATATATCTAAACATATTTACCAACTACACTGTTGAACTTTGATGAGAACAAATATACTCACCCACTATGCCCAAAGATCACGCATCAGCAGAGGAGGCAAAATTTTTGTTTCCCTCACTATCAGAGGTAATTGAAAGGAGAGACTTTATGCAAAAATCGAATGTTATGAATATCATCCGTTAAATGAAAAATAATTTTGTTGTGCATCGGCCAAGGAGCATAATTCGTGAGATTAGCTGGCGTAATTTGGTTTAAATCTAGAAAATTCTTTGAAAATAGGAGAAATTAAGTAACTGTAGTTCACCGTAGTATAACAACGTTAAAAACGATGTACCGTGTAGCTGTTACCTTTATATTAATTAATCCATTTATGAAAATAATCTCCATTTAATACAGTTCATATGGAGATCGCAATAGGGTATACTAAAATAACTATGTAAGATATACTTTCTACTAGGTTGATCGCATACCTACATAGCATGGTGTCAAATACAAGGTCAAGATGGCATTCCATTACGATCACACAACTGAAAAAAAACTTAATTGAAGCCCTATTTTCTCAATTAAAACACAACGTTCATTAAAAAACCTTGACGAATTTAAGAATATAGTGCATCCAAAAATACCTTCGCTTGGAAAATAAGGTTTAGGCTACTAACCCAAATGCACTTATATGTCCTTTACTTTCATCTTAACCGCCCTCATAGCCATTTTACTACAAGGGGAGAGTTAATCAGCTGGTCCTGAATTTTTATTTATAAGTTACAAAAATAAAGTTTATTTCGCTAGACGTGCATATTACTACTTGATGAAAAAAAACGATTGAAGGAAAAAATACCGAACAAAAAAAAAAAAAAAAACTGGCATGAGTATTTACATGAAAGATTGCATATGTAAACTTAAAAGCAAATGAGAGAAAAGGGGGTCATATATACTATTGTGGCTATATTTAAAAAGGGCTGTTAGCAGTGTATCCAGGATTACTTGTAGAGGACATGGATCTCTGATGAATGGGTTCCAATGGTGTAGTTGTTGTATACGAAGGAGTGTATTTGCGAATAATTTTTCTCAGTGCGTGTGGTAGAGTTTTCCAAGAAAAGACCTTGACATCTTTTTCAATATTGCGCGGTTTAGGGTGAGGGAAAGACATGACTAGTTTGAAAAAATCAGCACATTCTGATTTGCATTTCGATACAGTTAATGGTCTAAATCCTTCGAGGTTCCTTCGAATACGATTTTTCTCTTCTACTGTAAATTGAATACCGATTAAACTTTCCAATAAGTAAATACAATCAACAGAAGTGATGAAGTAATCGTTGCGTTCACGCCAATAAATACAGGAAATGACAATTGGTGTAGGTCGACTACTGCTACTTGTTACGGGTCCGTTCAAACTTGCAGCTACAGAAGGAGAATTGGATACAGCAACAGCTGCTGCTGCAGCAGCGGCAACAGCGGCAACGTTATCTCGCATTCTTTGTTGATGATATACTTGTTGATCCATTGGGTCAAATCCGCATTCCACCGAGGAGAGGTTACCATCACTGTCTGTTTTCGTGTGTCTCCAGAATTGTACTAAACGACGTCCTGATTGCCATTCTGATAAGTTCCAATTGACTGTCATGTCCATGAGATCCCCATTCAATTTGAGGTGTGCTTTGTTTAGAGCGCAACTATTACTGTTGGTAATCGAGTAAGAAGAAGCAGGAGCAGATGCTCGTCGAGGAGCTTCTACCATGCTATACTGCTGTTGTTGTTGCAGTCGCTTTGCTCTTTCTGGACTTTGTCGCTGATCTTCAGACATATTGTACAGCATATCATTACCGTTACTGAATTTTGGATGAAAGTTTGACGTGCTATGGTTGCTATTGTAGTCGTGCAGAGGGTTACTCATGTAACTATTCATTGCTTGGGACATCAAGTGATGCTGTTGCTGTTGCTGTTGCATAATGAAGTTTTGATGTGGATTTGGCTTTTGCTGTTGCTTTTGGCGTTGTTGCATTTCCAAATAGCTTCTATACATATGCTGTTTAGCAGACATGTAGTGTTGCTGACTGCTCATATTATACAACATTTGATTTGCTAATGGCCTACTATTGACAATACCGTTTTGTAATGTGATGGTTGATGCAGCACCGTAGGGAAGACTATG
The DNA here is from genome assembly GCA_000587855.1 of Mucor irregularis B50. Taxonomy (NCBI): domain Eukaryota; kingdom Fungi; phylum Mucoromycota; class Mucoromycetes; order Mucorales; family Mucoraceae; genus Mucor; species Mucor irregularis. The sequence goes on from KK076530.1 coordinate 124,042, forward strand.
ATGAACGTTACTAGGTGATTCTACCCAAGAACTGGAAACAGGCGGAGAGACTAATTGATCTGCAGCATCCATATTCAATAGTGGATCGTAAGGTGCAAGTAATTTTAGCAATTGATACTTCATATCATCATTTTCTTCTTCGTCTAATATGATCGAAAAGTTAATTCAGAAAATTTAAAAATTGAGTCAGGCTTACTTACCATGACGCTTTGTTGAGGCAAATGTGTTTTTTTTCTGAGGAAGATCCACTGATTCGTAGCTTAAAGCTCGTTTGCGATGGTTACTTCTCTGTGCATCTAAATATTTCAACATGCAATACAAGTCGAATTACAAAAAAAGAGACGGGGTATAGGGAAGAGAGAGGGAAAAAACAAGGTTAGTATAACTACCCGATAACAAATATGTATTTTTATACATGGTTTTTTTTTTTGGGTTTAGTTCACTTTAAAATGAATTCGTACGAACCTTCAGTGCTTGTGCAATAAGTAAATTTACCAATATCCCATGTATCAATAGCGAGATCAGGGTCTTGATTGTCGAATAAACAAACAGATATTTGAACTTCGTTTGAGGACGCTCTAGTATCCGTAAAAGAAGGCACGGAGGCAGCCAAGGTAATCCAAACAGAGTTACTGTTATTGTTATTAACAACAGAGTGTTGTTGTTGCGCGGTTTCAACTGTCATTGATCCAAATACAATTTTCATTGGACCTGCCTCTTCCGTGTGCTCGAATACAATCGACACGATAGTACTTGCTTCCTGTCCGTTTTGAGGTCCCCATTGCATAATTTTAGGTCTTTTTAACAAGGCCAACTGTTGAGGCGGTGATAGAGAATTAGAAGAATTATTATCGCTCACTTCTTCGTTATCATCATGAAAAAGACTTTCCAATAATGAGTCCGTATCTTTGTCATTGATACAGACATCATTGCTATTGTTGTCATTGGTACCAAGTAACAGATCATAATCTATTGAATAATTTAATCAGCATGTATATATGCAAAGAATGGAATAGATATACCATACCAAACAAAGATTCTGACATGTCCATGTCTATCAATGAAGGTTTTCTGTCAGCTACAACAACAGTGGGTGTAACTGGCAAGATATCAGATTCAACAATTGTCATGATAAAAGTAGCTCTTCTCTGATTGTATGACAACCAAAAGGAAAAAAGAGAGAGAGAGAGAGAAGAAGAAGAAGGGAACAGAAAGGGAGGAGTAATGGAATTAACCTTTACTTGATTTTTTTTTTAATTTTTCTGGAGATTTAATTTGTTAGTTTTATTCAAACAAATATTGCATCCACGTATTTCACCTAGCTATTATGATGTTTTTATGCGTGCATTTAATTTAGTAATTTACAAAAAGTGATCGTATTTTTTGATTTAATTCAAATGATATGGTTCATTGTAAACAAACACATACGAATTTGATTTTTTGTTGTTGCGATCGTTCAATTAATAACAAACAAGTCTTGTGAGCATGGCCTCCATATGTACATGAAAGCATGCGTATCAACTCCGCTGATATACATATTTGTAACACACATGAAGTTTGGCATGTTAGTGTGGGTGGGAGTGTCACCCAAATAGAGTTTGAAGCCCCGTAAGAACCAGCAATGAATGTACATTTTTACACAGACAGATAACAACCCAATAAATGTACACACAGATACAGACAGTATCGGCTATTAGGTTTAAAGGAGTTTTTCTTGCTTACCTTTACAACATGTTGTGAATAACTTTATTCAAGATTTTCATAATAGGGTTTTGCCATGCAAGACTTGACTATGTTTACTTCCTATTTTTCCCTTAAAAACCTTGATATCCATACTACAATACAAGATGACGATATATTTTTGTACGGAACAAATCATTGGTTTAACGTGCTGCTCAGCAGCAATATGGTTTTTAACTTTACGATTCACTTCTTGATAAATTTGAAGATCTTTTTCGCTACAAGCTTTTTCACCGATGATAGCAACGATAAATACACATTGAAAGTCCCCATTCAACTCTTTGCCATAAGTGTTGTTCTATATTTATGTAGAAGTTATTCAGCTGAGTAAAAAGATTTTTTTTTTCCTTTTTATATATAAAAAAAATGTTGATCGAACAAAATCGCGCTAATGGAACTCATCATAGCGTAGATCGCCACGTAAGCAATTCAAGTAATTGACGCGGTATATAATGGTATAATACAATGGTATTGCAGATATGTTTGCGACATTAAAACTTTTACAAAAGTGAATGTTGTATACGAGTCTTCAGAAGTGGTAATTTGCCTTGACGTTTATCTGCCACTTTTAGTAATGAGAACAGAGACTTGAGGGAGTATATAATATAAATCTTTGGTTGTTTTCGCTCCCCCGCCCTCTCCTTCCTCTTTCTTTTTCTCATTAAAATATCTAAGCTCAGTTGTGCTAAAATGGGTATCTCCCATTTTGTGTAGCCCTCAACTACGAGCGGATGTGTTTCAAGAATGCCCCGTGCGTGGTACTGTTGTTAAGATCCTTTTTAGAACGCAAAACAAAGAAGTAAACATTTTTTATTAATATTAAAAACATTAAGAAAGGATGGTATCTAAAAAAAAAAAGTAGCAATGAAAATTTAATTTACATGAAAGAATTGAAATTCATATGGATAGGCAATGTAGTAGTTTTGTTCGTTCTATGATTATTACTGTTACCACTCTCATTATTTTCTAGAATTGATTCTGTTGTACTACTGCCAGCAGTAGCAACTGCGATACTATTGGTTTTATGAAAGGTATCACGATGTTGATGATGAGTGAAGGGACCCCATGGAGAAGTAGAGGATTTGTTTGCGGCGTTTTCGTTACCGCTATTGTTGTCATTTGTGGATGCAGAGAGAGGGGGAGGTGGTGTGGAGTGCAATAAAGCATGTTGGCGTCTATCGTTCTCAGATTTAATTCGAGCAATTTTGTTGTTTTCCGCAAAGTAAAAATTGTGATTGCTATGTGAATATTCTTCGTCTGGGGTAATTGTGGGTCTGGGTGTAGACACTTCATTTTTGTTCAAATTTAAATCATATGGCGAGCGTTGTTGGCTTACTAGACGAGAAGTGGAGGAAGAAGAGGGAGAGTGACTCAAGTGAAGGTAATTATTGAACGAGGAATTGCCAGGTGTTGCTGATGTTGTTGTGCACATGTAACCGTTGGGTGCTGTGGAATTTAATTTCAAATTAGGTTGCTTTGTGATACGAAGAGTTTCTTCCAATTGCTGAATGCGAAGTCTCTGGCCATCAATTTTGATTTGGGCACAGCGAAGTTGTTCTTCGAAATAAGTTTGAACTTCTTCACTATGACGCTTCATATGATATAATTGTAAACGAAGTTCATTTTCGCGCGTGATCGTGGTGTTTTCATTGATAGCGTTAGAGTGATGTAATTCGATTCGGCTTGAGTTTATTGTGTCGAGATCCTCGGGGATGACAGATGGAGTATGAGATGAGGTATCTTCAATTAAAAGTAAATTATTATTATTATTATTGTTATTGTTGTTAGCGGTGGTGGAGTTAGTATTCGTAGTGGTGGATTCCAATGGCGCCATTGCGTTGTACTCGAGAGGGACTGAATGGGTAACGGACGAGGCCGAAGAAGAGCACAGTTGATCATTTGTGGAATCATCTTGATTAATGTGTAATACAATGTTTTCATCTTCAGCATCAGCAGAAAAAATGTTACTATCGTCACCATGGCCACCAGCAGCATCCGATTCATCGCCTGAACCCAAGTTTAAAATAGTTTCAGGGTCTTCTTCTGCTTTGACTCTTTTTTTTCTTGAATAACGAGTGGCTTTTCTGCGAATCAAATGAAATAAATCACGTCGGCCAGGTCTAAAGCACGGGTGATACCATCTGCAAGACTCTTTATCTCGTGTATCTTTTGATTTGCGTGCATCAGTATCTCTTTGAAAACCATAAATCTATTATTGTTTGAATTGGGCTTAGTTTTAAATTATTTATTTATAATATGATGCACTTACGTTTAGTTGGCGTACAAATGATGGGAATTTGCAATGTTTGAAAAGACGTGGTAAAATAATCTCTGTAAATTCTGTTTTATAAAAAAAAATATTAACCATTTGAACACACGCAATTTGAAGTTGTTGTTTTTCTTTTACCTGGAATGCAGTCTATAATAAACATGTCTTTTCCGTTGTGCTGGCACCATCTAGCATATTTTTGATTTGAATCTGTTGATTGTAGGCACCTAACATACCGCATAATCGTCAGTATACATACATTACATACAGATATAAATAAATAAACAAATAGTCATAAAACCAAGGGGAAGTATCATAATCATATATACGAGAGGGAGGAGGAAAGGGAATAATAAAATACGCTTAAAAGGGGACATATATATACTTACTGGTATAATTTAGATACAAAACCGGCAATACCACGTTCATTATGAGAGAAATTATGGTGAAGGTTTTGAATAGTTCCAGTAGGTTGAGCATAATCTTCATTCAGAATAGGATGAAGATGTTGTTGGTGGTGGTGTTGAGGATTCCAAGGATCGTGAGGAATGCTTGGACGAGTGCTCATAAGTAACATTGAACGTGATCTATCTTCATTTAATTCCATTGGATCAACGCTTGGAGAAGTAGAAGAATTGCTGCTATTAAATAGCATTAAATCTGATCGATTATCAAATACTCCATAAGTTCTAAAACTAGCATTTGAGGTATTACTATTATTGTTATTTGTTGATGAATTGCTAAGGGAAGAAGTTGGAGTATGATTATTGGTATGGTTATCTGAATAATGTAATGGATAATCCATTTCGGTATAAAAAAAAAGAAATAAAAAGAGAGGGAGAAAGAGAGAGACGGAAGGGAAGGGAAGATAGTAGGATAAATAAATAAAAAATGAGTGACTTATTTTTCCCACTACTCGATTTCAAGTCAAAGTTACAATTGAGTCGTTACACCAACTGCTATGCCTTCTCCTTTTACCTTTTTTCCTGTTTTATAACTAAAAAAAAAAAAGATATCTGAGGGTTGCAGTTCTAATACCGATTCGTTGGATAAATTTATTAAAAAGTGAAAACTATCACATATATTATTATAAAGTCAACCACATTGTTTTCTATTTCATTTTACAGGAACCCAAATTTTACGATTTTATACCATATAAAGAAAAGCATACATTACACATCCTTACATATACGTACACATGCCTCTTCATCAATAATAAACAGGTTAGAACTGACTTTAAAACTTTGGGTGTAAACCTTGTTTGCTTTAAAGTAAAGTCCAGGGATTCAACGTTTAAGCCGTGGAATCCAGCTTAGAACGCCGCGTAGATTCTACTTATAATGTCAGTCTTTAAACTATCTGTGAAGTGAGAGGCCTACTACTATTAATACCACCTTATGTGTACAGATTTAAATGGGAAGGACCGGTTGTGACACTAGCTATATTTGTAATGCCACTACATCGAAGTACACCTTTTGCCAAAATGATGTCGCAAAAAAATTGTCGCACGTTACCACAATAAATTTTTTTAAAAAAAACGTTTATTTCTCACCTTTAATGACCATTGACTTGGGAGAGCAATATTTGCTCTTCGACAAACCGGCAAGCCTATCGAGAAACTTTGAAAGATAGGAACTCCCATGTCTGCTTAGTCTTCGTAGCTTGGGGTCTTTTCAGACTCGACAGTAGCTCTTCAGTTAATCTGATCAGTGGCTAGTTGACTTATATTGTCATGATTTTGGATTACAATGAATCAGTAGAACTTTGGCTTGGGAGAGCATTATTTGCTCTTCGACAAACCGGCAAGCCTATCGAGAAACTACTCCCATGTCTGCTTGGTCTTCGTAGCTTGGGGTCTTTTCAGACTCGACAGTAGCTCTTCAGTTAGTCTGATCAGTGGCTAGTTGACTAATATTTTCTACTTTTCAAATTTAATTGTCAAAAAAAGAATGGAGCCCTAACTATCATGTATTTTGCTATAGGTTGCTTATTATCTCCTTTGCCTTCTTGCGTTTTCTCTCACCTGGGCTGCCGTTAATTAATTTTGCATCGTGAATTACTTACTTTTTGTATTGAAAATCTCTTGTTGTCATTTGTTTCAATAGACTTATTAATTTGCAGGTAAACTCTCAAAATTTAAGAAAATATGGCATGTACATATTTACTTATTCTAAATAGATGGGTTTGGGACAATTGTGTCTGTAACTGTTGGGCTTTGATTATATGTGAACTCACGTTGTGGTGATTATGTTTTTAAGATTCAATATGGCGACTGTGCTATTTATTCAGAAAGTAAAGGAATACATTTGTTATTTTATTAACAGAGAATGATAATTACTCATCATGCCTAATAGGTGAACTATTCATCTTAAGCCTGCCTGTCTTCTGGATATAAACATTAGAAGCTTAATAATAGTATTTTTTTTGAAATTATTCTGGATTTCAGTAATGTCTTCATAACCAGGTGCTTTTCTAGTCTTTATCTTCATGTTGCTGATATGGGAATTTTCTGAAGCGTCTATTGCTTCATACGATTCTAGTATCATTTTCTAATAAAGAGCATTGGCTATAAACATACATCAAAGCGTTCTATAATAAAAATAAATAACGTACCTTCATAAACCAAAGTAAATTGACTAATTTCCTTAAATTTTCCTCACTATTTCTTGCTGTTGTTGGCACTATACAATTTTTGATATACAACTTGCTGTGTGGCATCGATACTCGCCAAATTCTCGACATGGTGGCTATAAAACGAGTATTAAGAAGTTTGTTACATATGTAAATTTTGAAGAAGATACATACGTGTTACTTGAATATAGAATACACCAATTCTTTTAGAGGTGTCAAAGTTTCCGTAGGGAAACTTTCGGCCAGTGCAATGAAGCATTGATAGTAGTCCATAGCCAGCCTTAAAGTAGTCAGAATAATTGAAGAGCTTCTGTCGAGTCTGAAAAGACCCCAAGCTACGAAGACTAAGCAGACATGGGAGTTCCTATCTTCCAAAGTTTCTCGATAGGCTTGCTGGTTTGTCGAAGAGCAAATAATGCTCTCCCAAGTCAATGGTCATTAAAGATGAGAAAAAAATGTAAAATGGCCCAGAGGAATTAGAATATGTGTGGTCACGTTAAAAGCACCATAGTAAGTCGACACCCATATCAGGTTAGTGATCCCTAGCGATCCCTTTCTTCTAGTTTATCATTGTCGCGTGCCGAGTCAACTGGCAATTGCCTTTTGCCGTTCAGGTCGCAGAATAGGCAGTCACGCAAAAAGTTTAAAAAATACCTCACTCCCCTTTCCAGAATGATTTGCGCGTAATAATAAAATCTCTAGACCCAAAACAATATAATTACGAAATGGTAAAATGAGGCCATTGACATGTCGTACTTCATTTCTAATCTGACTCTTTCTCTCTGTTCTATGCATAGTTGTTTTATTCATTTTTCAAAACTTTAGTTGATCAACAAGTCACTGTTGAATTAAAAAACGATCTTGCCATTACAGGTGTCTTGAAGTCAGTAGATCAGTTTTTAAATATCAAGTTGGATGATATTCATGTTGTAGATGAAGAGAGATACCCACATATGGTAAAAAGAATAAGTTGAGTGGAAGTAAAAGATAAACTCACACACTCTATTAAATAGGCCTCTGTTAAGAATTGCTTTATTCGTGGTTCTGTGGTCAGATATGTTAAACTTCCTGGACATGCTGTTGATACTGCTCTTTTACAAGACGCTGCTAGAAGAGAAGCAGCTCAACCTTCCACCGCTCAACCCGCTAACGTCAAGGTCAAATAAATGACTTTAGCAACATTTTATTCCTACTCACTTTACACACGCTTGCTTTGTTACACATCTACCGCCATTATGCAGCAGACTAACTTGGTACTATAAATATTGAAAATAAAACAAATCCAAAAACCCTGTAAATGATGTCAAATGAATGAATTGCGAAAAAAAAAAAAAAAAACCGGTGATTATCTCACGTGTAGAGTGTATAGTAGCATTGTTTATTTTATGCAGTGTGTGGGTGAGAATTATTTAAATTCATTTCAACCTTTCCTGTCTTGTCTTTTTTATCTTTTTTTTTTACTCTCTCTTTCTTTCTCTCTCCCTTTTTTTCTCCTTTTATAGCGAATCAAAAATAAATACCTTGCAACATGCCACTGTTTGGATTAAAGAATGCAAAGAGGAAAATATCTTCTCCTTCCTCGTTATCTTCACTTGTACTTAGAAAGACGCAATCAACGGGAAACATTGAAGATTCTACGACATTGTTTAACAACAGTAGTAGTCATAAAGTTGTGCTAAGACCAATCACTCCATCGACAGAGACTAAAAGTATCCTTAGATCGCCTGATCAAAAGTACAACACCACAAGGCCACCTTCGTCTCCTCCTTTAGAGCCAACAATTGCAACATTAAATCCAGTCATAGAAGAAGATGACACATTATTAGCCTCAAAATTAAGAGATATCACTGCCTGCGATATGGAACTCCTGTTGTCCTTGGAAACGCAAGCAAGAATGGATTGTCAAGAGGAAAAGGAAAAGAAACAGCAAAGCATGATTGCCACAGCAACCACACATCGTCAATCTACAGTGAAATTCGAATTACCGATAACACCTCCGAGATCCAAGTCGCCAGACCCAGCAACCTCCACTACCACCACCGCCACGAATGCTAATAATAACAACAACAACAACAACAATCTAAGCCAACAAGCGAGGCAAAGAAGATGGTCTTTACCAGAAGATATCAACAAGAAGAAAAGCAGCGGCGGTAGCAGTCGACTATCTCGCTGGAGCAAACTTATCAAGCAACAACAACAAGAAGAAGCACGTAATAACTTGCATCGCACAAATAGCAACGATACCAGCAGTAGTAGTGGTAGTGGCGGGAGTAATACAGAAGACGATGCATTATTACCATTTGACAATTTATTAGATGAACAACAACGCATCACGATTGGTTCCAAAGTTAAATTGTTTAAGAGACCATTGCCTATTATAGGTACAGTCAAATATTTGGGCAAAGTCCATTTTGATACAGGAGATTGGTTAGGAATTGAGTTGGACAGCAGAGGTAATGGGTTCAAATGTAGATTCCTACTACTTGTTACTAACTCCTTTTCTTTTTAGTGGGCAATACGGATGGAAAAGTAGACGGTCATCGTTACTTTCAAACAAATCTCCACTGTGGTATTTTCGTTAAAAAGGAAGACGCCATCAAAGTTTAAGAACAACAATAGAATAATAAAATGAAAACTCTTTCTCCTTAAAATGTAATTCTTTATTTGATTTAATTACTATTGCTGTGATGGAGGTGGTTGCTGTAAAGGAGAACTGATTAAAATAGGTGTCACTCTTCTCTTTTTTGGCTTTGTTGCTGACTCCACAGATAGACTGTTGCTGTTGTTACTACTACTGCTATTCACAATGACATCAGGTCTTCTTTTATGTGGTTGTAATATATTAATTTTTGGTGGTTCTTGTATGATCGTATTTGTTGGAGGTGTAGGGTTAGAAGGAATATCCATCATTTCAACATCATATTCTTGCACTGTTGTCATTTCTGGTTGCTTTTCATGCTTTATACCCAATTCGCCATCTGAAAATACAACTGCAGAGCAATAACCGTCTGCAGAGGAGAACATTAAAACCGACCCATCATGAGACCTAGTTATAATGTGTGTTAATGCTTTTTGCATATAAAAATATAAGGTGCATAATTTTACCAAGCAAGATCGGTGATAGGAGCAAAATGCATCCCTGAAATGGCACAAATGGGTCGAGATTGTTGGGTATCATAAATATAGACAGAATCTTGTGAAGCAGTCGCATACAACATGCGATAGGGCAATGCAAAGGCAGATGACATGTTCCTTCTCTTTTGAAATAACATGGGACACCATCGAATAGCAATCGAGGGCTTGGGATAATTACCAATAAGTCCAATGGGATATTTAAGCATGGTATTTCGAGGATAAATATATGCACAATTGGATAATTCCTCTCCATTTTCATCTATATCTCCATGGTTCGTTAATGTTGCTGGTGTTTGTGGTAGTGGCGGTAGTGGTGGTTGTGTTGGTAGTGCTGTATTGTTTGATGTATCTGTTAATTTATTTAATCCAGCCGGTGTAATTAACAATGCACCATCAGGACTAAATGATAATCTTCTAAAAAATGACACTAAATTCTCATCATGATACAGTCGAAATGATCCTGTTGTTACAATACTCGCTGTGTCTTCTACCACTTTAATGGCTGCTGTGGACGCTATTTTCCCTTTATCAATGCGAGAAAATCGACGTGAACAAGCGCCAAATATCAGTTTGCCATTTTGTGATTTACGGTATTTATAGATTGCCATGGATCGATCACTCGACTGTGTTGCTACATATTCACCTAAAGGATCCCACGTCACGCCTTGTACATAGTGAGTATGATCTGCAAATACATGTATACACGTTTCTATAAAAGGAGGTGAGTCTCTAGTCATTTCCAAACCATAGTCTAAAATTGTACGCACTCTCTATTAAGCTCCACACTCTAGCTGTGTTATCAATTGATGCTGTGATGAAATAGTTTCCACAAGGTGACCACGCCAAGTCGTAAATCTCTTTACTATGACCACTATAGACAATAAAAGTGTCAATTCTTTGCCCCTCCTCCTCCTCCCATTCTCGTTCATTTTCTATCACTTACTAGAACATGTGGACGACAGACCAAGTCTCTTTCTCGTAGTCATTGTAATCACTTCCAAACGTCGATTCCTTTAAAGGCGACAACTTCCATAAAATAATACACGCATCTACATTTCAAACAAGAGTCAATATGCTAACTCGTACTGGAACTAAAAAAAAAAAAAAAAAAAAGAAGGCTTACCGTCACCCGCCGACGCAAGGTAGTCGCCTCGAGGTGAGAACCGCACGGCATTCACGGGAGAAGAATGTCGTTTCAGCTCAGAAAGAAAGTCAATGTTGACAGGTAAAGAGTCTACAAGTTGTTTACTGCCGTGCTTTTTCTCGACATGAGCTGCATGTGTTGCACTGTCATAAGACGTGGTGGCTGAAATATTGCTTGTTTCGTTATCGGGTCGTTTATGAATACTCCAAATCTACAAGGGAGAGTGAGCAAACGAGGTATTAAAAAGAGAGTCTTTACTACTTACACGAACTGAATTATCGGCTCCTGCTGTAGCATAACGTGCACCATCAGGTGAGAAATCTATAGAATAAATAGCTTGTCCATCGTGCCAGTTGATTTCCACTGTCTTGGCCAACATTGTTTTGTTAAAGTGTACACTCAAGTCAATTGGATATAAAAAAAAAAAAAAAAAACTCGCGTCTCTTGTTATATTTTTTTATTTCACAAATCACGTCACGCGTGTGTGTGTGTAAAAAGCAACTAAAATTGATTAATGTCAATATTTGCCTTTTGGAAATAATTAGGCACGCATTGAGTGGCGTCTGGGGATTGGGAAATTAAAGATTTTACAATAGATCGTTTTTCGGCAGGCATGGCCATGATTTGTTGGGCAAAATAGACCGAACTTTCGGGTAATCCAGCGGTGGGATCAAGAGGGGCAGGAGCACTGGTGGCTAACTTGGCAAAGGTGGTTTGATATCCGGTTTCTTCGATATCAAGCGTGTATAACTCATCAGGTCCGTCATCTTCAGCCGCTGCGGGTAATTCTAGTAAGGATAACAATGACATTAATGCTTGGCCCCAGAGTTGACTGACGTAGGGCTCTTGAAGCATCATATCTGATTTAGTCAAAAGATGTGTAAAACCAGCTTGACCAATCTTACGGTCAAGAGGTTTGGAGAATTTTTTAACATCGGGAACAACAAACAGCAACATAATTTGACCAAAGAGACTACATATATTTGAATAAGTGTTAGTATGTATTCCCAACTTACGACAAAAGATGTATAGTTACCCAGGTTGTAATCCTTCGTAGACTCTAATAATGGTGTCAGGACCACCGAGGGACTCGAGGAAGAAGCAGAGACACATCCAGGTAGTAAAAGTACGTGTGAATCTATCAAAAGTGATAATATCACCCTTCTTTTTACTTTGAAGACGCTTCAATACAGCAGAAAGAAGAGCGGGGAGATAATTACCGAGAACATTACTGCAGAAGAAAAGAATGAGTATCCTATTAGAGCATGATCTACTGTTCTAACTTACATGGGCACACGGGTGGTGATGGTGTTCAATAAGAGCATACCATAATGATCAAATTGACGGGAATACACGAGCTTTTGTTGAAAGATACCGAGAATAGGCTCCAATTGGTTATTAGACAAAATAGAGGTGATACCCTTATCTAAATAAGCTTGTAATAAGCGCACAAGAGCAGGGATGTTACCTTGTTCCCAAAGTGCAGGATTTAAGAGAGGACCCAAGAGGGCAATGTAAGCATCTGTCAATTCAGAACCCTTGTGTTGTTCAAGCAATTGAGCTAATAATTGAAAGACGTAGGGAGTGAATTCTTGAACTTCTTGAGAAAGAATAGTTTGGAAGGGACCGAAACACATGTTTTCAAATTCACTTAAAGCGGCTTCAGAGATGGGACAAATGAATCGAATCAAAGCACCGATACTTTCAAAGATATAATGGTTGAACTTGGGGTTACTGGGGTTTTTGCTGACGACTGATAAAATCGTGGTTAATTTACCCATGATTACATTGACGTAAGGGATCATGTCTTGACGACTGGTAATAATCACACGCATTACTGCTCGCACAAGAGCAGGGATGTTACCTTGTTCCCAAAGTGCAGGATTTAAGAGAGGACCCAAGAGGGCAATGTAAGCATCTGTCAATTCAGAACCCTTGTGTTGTTCAAGCAATTGAGCTAATAATTGAAAGACGTAGGGAGTGAATTCTTGAACTTCTTGAGAAAGAATAGTTTGGAAGGGACCGAAACACATGTTTTCAAATTCACTTAAAGCGGCTTCAGAGATGGGACAAATGAATCGAATCAAAGCACCGATACTTTCAAAGATATAATGGTTGAACTTGGGGTTACTGGGGTTTTTGCTGACGACTGATAAAATCGTGGTTAATTTACCCATGATTACATTGACGTAAGGGATCATGTCTTGACGACTGGTAATAATCACACGCATTACTGCTCTCATCAAATAATCATTCTCGGAGAGCTTTTCTGGTGTTTGACCCAATTCAATCAATCTAAAAAGTTGGACTAAGAGGGTCTCGGAATAAGGCTTGATATCTGCAGCAGTGAACCTGTTTAAAGGTCTTGTTAGTCTTTGACTTTCATTTTAAAAGGCACACTTTGATACTTACATCATGGTCTTTCCTTGACGAATAAACAAGATTCTTTCAATGGCGATGGCTGCATAAGTATGAACAACGTAATCATTGGATTCAAGGTGCTTGACAAGCAAAGGGAATACAGTCAAGATTTGATCCTTTGTCAATTGATTTCTAAAGGTGTAAACATATTTGATGGCATCCACCTTTAAGATAGGAATATCTGTGTTGACGTCAGATTGTAAATCACACAAGACATGCTTGGAGAAGAAATCAACGACATCGACAAGCTGGTTGGTCTTGGTGACACCTTGCGTCATGGTGGATGAACGAGCAGCAATAGCGACTAATAAGAAGATGGCAATGTTCTTGTCTTTCCAGTTTGCCTTGGGGTTAGCGCTGTAAGTTTGCAAGTAACGACCGACATAGTCAGTCATGATCTTTGTGACAGGTGCCTCGAAACGTTCCATTAAACCACGAATGAAATCAGCCGCAGCACGACGACGTGTATCTGTATCTGAACCTTCCAAATCTCTACGAATATATTCAATAGGATTATCCTCAAACAATTCCTCGTCTACAAGTCGAAGTCCAATGTTGGGAAGTGCAATCTTTTCACAAATATTGTTCAAATTGTTGGGATCAGCAAACAAGTGAGCGTGACGTTCATTCTTGACAACGACACTTAATACTGAGAAAGCCTTACACACCATAGAATCGTATTTGGGTTCAGTACCAGCGTTATTCAACAAGGCAACTACAACGGGAACAAATTGCTCTAATTGAGGGAAAGAGTCTTCATAACGAGAAGCATATAATTCGAGAATATAACAAATGCCAGTCTTGATTTGTTCAAGAGGTCCTTCCTCCTCCTCGTCATCAGTGACTAACAAAGGATTGTGATAAACAAGGTACTTTTGGAAAAATGCAACAAAAGTAGGCAAATTATCCTCGAAAAACTCGGGGAAATCCTGACAATTCAAATCATAATAGATCTTGATCAAAAGAACTAATGATCGAGCTAAAATTTGAAGTGCTGCTTTATCGTTGCTGTTCTTTTCGATTAAATCGTCGGTGAACTATTATTATAGAAAGAAGTAAGGAAATCCTCATCCTATCATTTTACATAAACTGTCTACACGAACCTGAAAGAGTTGTAAATAAGGTGGACAGAATCGCTCTAAAACGTACTTGATATCTGTGAATAAATCATCACTTCTAAAGGCTGATCTCCATCTAAATAATCACCAAATGTTGTCAATTTTCCATTACTTCCTCTCACTTTTGTACCACTTTCTTTACCTTTTAAAAATGGAATGCGCAGTTCCAAGGATACCGTTATTGACTCGGTAATCTGTGGGGCTCAGTTTACTAATGAGTTCCTATTTTTAGTAGAGTTGTGTGAGTATACATACTCTGCTTTCGAAATATCGACACTTACGGGCAACAAGTTGTCCCACTTTTCAGGAAAGTCAGAAGCTGCAATTAAAGCAAGTGCATCACTAATTTGCAATTGAAGTTTCTCGGGAACAGTAATCATTAACTGAACAATTTGGTTCTTGATTTCTGCGCGATCCTGTTCAGCAATCTTGTCTGCCACTTCCTCGTTGTCCTATGCAAAAGGTTTAAATACTTTTGTCCCTTTATTTTAACGAATGGAACTTACTCGAACCCAGTGACGTTTGACGTAATTCTTAAAGTAAACGGCACTGGCCATGCGAATAGTTTGGTCAACAGAATCATCAGAAATGACCTTTAATAAAAGAATAGGAAAACCCTGTTGTACTTCCACTTGAGACAAGTTGTAAACAGCTATTGTTGTCAATTAAAAAAAAAAGTTTTTTTTTAGTTAAAGAGTCAATGCAGGACAAGAAGAAGGAATAAGAAGTAAATAGTACCTTCTTTTTGAGTAGCTGGGTTCAAGGTTTGTAACAGATATTGTTGCAAACCATTATAAGTTTGCTCATTAATGTCCATGGTTGAAAAAGTTGTCTTTAATAAGAAAAGAGCAAGTAAAAGAAACTGAACCGCGTCACCTTACTTTTTACTTCTTTTTTTTTCTTTCTCTCTCTCTTTTGACGCGCTCAGACTCCGCTTAAGGCAATAAGCACTAAATGAAAATCCTTCCTGCTGCTACCTAGTATTTCTTCTATTGCAACTCCCCTTCCTTCCATGTCAGCCCCTAGGATCCCATTTCAAAGCTTGGAATCAAATAGAAATACAACAACTGCTTCAGAAACGAGTGCATATAACTTGAAACTTTTAAATAATCTGAAAAGAAAACTTCCCACTCTTGTGAATAGGAAAGGATCTATGGTAATTCATAGCATTACGATTACACAACCTTTTATTTCCAAATTAAAGCTGTAGATCTTTCTCTCTCATTCTTTTGTAGAATTCTTCGAATGGCAGTGAAAATCAACAAGATAGCAAGAATACGAATCCTATTAAAGCACCTGCTACTACTACCTCTACTGCAAACAAAAGAAGTAAAACAACACAACTCAATGTACATAAATATCCCGTCATCGAAAGTAGAAAGGTCAAATCGTTCACTGTATTCAAAGACACACCGCTTGAAACAGAAGAAACTACTTTAAAAGAATTACCTGAAGCACGCATACGAAATAGAGGCTACGCAAAATACAAAAACAAGTTATCAGTAGTGGCGGACGATACACATCAAAAAGGAACGTACACACTGAAAACTTCCCACTCTTGTGAATAGGAAAGGATCTATGGTAATTCATAGCATTACGATTACACAACCTTTTATTTCCAAATTAAAGCTGTAGATCTTTCTCTCTCATTCTTTTGTAGAATTCTTCGAATGGCAGTGAAAATCAACAAGATAGCAAGAATACGAATCCTATTAAAGCACCTGCTACTACTACCTCTACTGCAAACAAAAGAAGTAAAACAACACAACTCAATGTACATAAATATCCCGTCATCGAAAGTAGAAAGGTCAAATCGTTCACTGTATTCAAAGACACACCGCTTGAAACAGAAGAAACTACTTTAAAAGAATTACCTGAAGCACGCATACGAAATAGAGGCTACGCAAAATACAAAAACAAGTTATCAGTAGTGGCGGACGATACACATCAAAAAGGATTGAATTTATTCAAGGATAGTGATACCCCAATAAGAAAGCTACCCTACGATTGTCTAGTGGAGATATTCTTACGTTGTTCACATACAGAGACTTTATTAGAGTTATCAAGAGTATGTCATAGTTGGAGAAAAATTGCATTACAGCCTTCTGTGGTAAGTAGTTTTCGTTATTTATTAATCATATCTAAACAAAGTAAATCATAGTGGAAAGAAGTTACTTGCAATTGGTCTAGTCTGGCTCGCCAACTCTCCAATTCAATGCAAATGTCGAGATCAAATAGATACCTGAAGCACTGTCAGCATCTTACAGTCACTGCTTTATGCGATACATCTTTATCAAAAAGCAATTATTTTCGCAGTACTTCACCCTTTAAACAACTTAATACCTTGCATCTTTCCAGCGTCCGCATGAGTGACATAGAATACATTACGAGCTGGATGACTCGCTTAAATACATTACAATGCATACATATACCAGTGGATACAAATGGGTGTGTGTTCGTTCCCAATCTGACTCACCTATATCAATTAACCACACTTCAACTGCGATTTGCAAGGCCGTGTAGCTTGAAATTAACTTACTTTATATCCGCACCCGACTTGAAGCGACTACCGTCCAGTCTGACTCATTTAACAATCACTGATATCAGAGATAGAGAAGAGAACGAACTTTCACACCAAGAAGTAGCAGATGCAGCCTCTTTTATCACAGAAAGAACAACAGATTGGAATAACGCACTATCACCAAATGAAATATTGACAGCTTGGACCAAGCTAGAGGAACAATTGGTGCTAAAATATACAATGCTCACCTTCTTGACTAATTTGACCTCACTTTCCTTGCACAGCGTGGGTTCATTTACATCAAAAGTATGGAGAGAGTGTTTAATACCTTGTAGCACAAACCTACGACATGTCTCTTTCAGTGGTTGGTCTGACGATCGAGAATCTCCTCAGGCCATGGTGAGTCGCGTATTTGCCTACAGAAGAAGACGCCAAGCTCACTTGAAAATGAGCGATGTCGATCTCGCTGTTTCCGAATTCTTTTCTTCTTTGGCTCAAATCGAAAGCATTTCCTTGCATGATTTCATGTGTACCGAGGGTTTGGTCAAAGGTATTATCGCTTTAGACAAGAATTATTCTATTCGCGATTGGCCTGATACCACTGATATCACTGTGTTCTTGGATAGACCTCTAGATGACTTTTACATGACTCTAAGTAATAAATCTACACAGCAGGATTAATCATGCTCTTTGGCCTGTAAACAGTTTATGATGTGATAAAAATGAAATGTTTATTAAGTGAATGGGTTGATTTTTTATGTAAAAAACGGAGGAGTAATAGTGGCTAGCGTATAAGATGAATGAGAATGAAAAGAAGTAATAGTAGTAGTAGTAGTATAATGATAGTATTCGAGATGGCTAAAAAGTATTTTGTTGCATTTTTTCATATCTAAACCGTAATGATGGTTGTATTGGTTTTTTCGTCTTTTTCTGATGCCGTGGATGGCGTAGTGTCAACACTCTGTGCAACTCCACTATTTTGTACTTGTTCCTCAAGCCAATCGTGTTCAAAGACGACTTGATGTCCGTTCTCTTGACTTTGATCTACTGGCTTCTCCTCTTCCTTGCTTTGGTTCGAGTATCCATTCACGCCACTGATAACCACTCGTCTAGAGATTCCACGAGCATCAAAATACACCAACATTTCTGCTACATTACTTCCTGCTCCGATGGTCTTTTCAGCGATATATCCAGCATCGCTTCCATACTTTTTGTGTATCATTTGAATCAGGCTATCACGAGAAGATCCCAATACTGATGAGGCTGCTGAAGCAACACCACCGATAATTTTAACTACAGCCTGTAACGCAGAAATACCGAAATGGCGGGAGGCGTTTTGCACAGGCTCTCTTTTTTGCATTTCTTGATCCTTATACACCATAGAGTTGATACCAGACACAGCTGAAGTCACTGCCATATCGACAAGACCTGCTGCCATAGATGTCACTGTACTTGTTGTATTGTAAACTACTTCAAACGCTCTTCTCTCTTGCTCGCTTAGTTTTATTGGTGTCTGTGAGGGCTCAATCTTATCCTCGAGCATTTTGCCGCCGCTAATAAAGGAAATATGCAATCAGGTTAGAAAAATGAAACAAATCGTCATGGACACACCACGTTACTCACTTGGAAATGCCTCTAGCCAAAGCTTGACCCGCTAGCACTAAAGCATGAGCTATCCAATCGGAACCCACCACCATGGCGTTGCCTGATTGATATAGTAGTTTGACTTTTCTAATTTTGGTTGGGTCGAGATCCTCCTCCTGAATATAAAAAAAAACCATCACAATAAATGGGTCAATTCACTTAATTAAAAGGCCGCTTCCCCTGAGGCCGCATAAACCATAATACTTTACCCTCATGCTTACATGGTCTACATAAACAGGTAACTTCTGTCCTCTTTCAGCTTCATAGGAAGAAATAAAATCCTCCTCGTTTAAAATACTATCGTCGTCTGAGCGATCAAGCTTTACATTATCAGCAACCACCTGAGTCACTTGACATGAGACTGGATCGATCATGGCTAAGGTGTTCTTCATTTGATGTCGGTTTTCATATTTAATGAAATAGGTCAATACGTCTTGAAGTTCGCCAAAAGTTACTTCGTCAGAGTCACTAGTAAACAAAAATTTATCAGCATAGGGAGAAAGGATTCTGCTGTGGATTTTTCCTTTGTTTACCTGCAATCGACTCTCCACAGACCACCTTCCACTCTGGGGAAGATAAGTGTACGGTCATCCTGCAACCAGGCTTTGGACCTGGATACGAGTACAATAACGCATTTTTCTTCGTCGTAATAGTTGAAAAATCTCAATAAAAGTACTTGTTGTTCTGCGTTGGGATCAGAGGTGATATAAGCAACCAAGTGTCCGTCACCGATATGAGATAAAACACCTTCATTGAATGAAGATACGGATACTCTATCAACGAGGCATAGATAACTTAATGATTTGGGATCGATATCCTCTGCGCGCGGAGTAATAGGTAATACTGCCATTATTAAATTTATGTATATTCAATACGTGTGTTTTTTGAGAAGGGGAAGGGACAAAAAATCAGTAACCCGCATTTATATGGGTCAATTTTTTTCTTCTTAAGAATCTCTTGGCTGGACTACAAATTGGCTCTAGTAAGCAGTAGTATAGTAGCATGAAAATACAATATAATCTTTATTGTCCCAAATAGGCAACACTCTATATCTGGCACTGACACGTACAATTGCTGACAGGGCAAGTAGAGTGCTTTCTGAACCAGTCAAACATATGAACAGCGTGGCCACCATGACGACACATTTGGCACCAAGTAAACCATAGATCAAAACCAGCAGGATCAACTACAAACATGAAAAGGTTACTTCAACAAAGATAAAGACCCATTGTTAGAGGTGCACGTTACCTTTATGCGTATCATTGGCAATAATGGTCTGTCTCAATTGATCGATGGGCGTACCCATATGCAACAAACATAATGCGCAGCGAGGCAATGGCTTTCTACAACTTGAGCAAACCGTACTCTGCAGAAAAATCAAATGTTAATACCAAAGATAGGGTTGTGCGATCAACATGTTGTGTTACCTTTTGTTTTCCGGATGCTCGTCCACCAGGGTTACTCGTCTGGACATTCATACGCTTTCCCTCTCGATTACGGGCATTTTGAATCACTAAACTGTGCCCCAAAGATTGGGCACAGAAATTACATCGAACATAGACCTGTGGTGGTGCTATTTCACTCGAATTCATACGCTTGCCGCGTTGAATATCAAATTTAGCTCGTTCGTGCCACATTTGCCATCGGTCCATTAGTAAGCGGTAACTAGATAATGACAAGAAAAGGTCAGCCTTAATTTTCATATGTTAATCTAAAAAAATTTTTGTACTTTTCAACCCAATCTTCAACTCGAATATCTTTGAATCGCTTAGGTACAATATAACTCATGACTAAACTGGCAGTTTGTACGTCGCCATATCTATCAAGGGCTCTTTCCAAGAGATCCACACCCTTTAAAGTCAATCCTGTGACCACAACACCCTCTACATCGCCCTCTTGAACTAATTTTTCCAGAGTTTGGTTCAAATAGATCGTCATTCGCTCATCGTCTAGTACACGGAGAGCTATTGCCATACGTTCTTGTAAGGGCAATCCAGGCTCATTGAGAACTCGATACCAATCGTCGGAGGCAATGTATGCAAATATAGCTCGAAGATAAGGTCTATCAATCATATCGTCGCTTAATGATTCGCAAATCTCCTTCCAAGTATTATTTGTGCTTGTATCACCAGCTTGGTAGCTAGCAAGGATAGCTGACATGAGCTTTCTTTGTTGCTCTAAAGAAATGGTTCGTTAAGCACCTACAATCAATTTGGTTTTGCTTCGAGGAGAAATATATTACCTTCTTGCACGTTCTTGCCCTTTACATTACCAAGCGCTTTGATTGCTCTGTCGGGAGCTCCATGAAATAAAGCTAAACCAGCAGCCTTATCATATTCTCCACGACCCTCAAGCCTAATTGAAGTATAAGATGATTGCCTTTTTCTCGTTGAACAAAATGTCGACTTACTCTACTAATTCTCTTTCGAATCCTTTAACATCAAAATCAAAACCACATGCTGTTAGAGCAAGATGTCTCTGCGCAGCCCTCGCTGTATCTACCATCGGTAAATCATTCGCTGGATCGTTATTTGCATCAGAGGGTGTGATATCTTCCTTGATGCGTGAGCTTGAAGGTGGCCGTGCGAGTTTGGGTGAGCCATTGATACGTGGAGTGTTGGCAGGAGAAGATTTACTGTTCCTGCCTTGTGAACCGATCCAAATACCATACACACCATGAAAGCTATAATCTGTGTTACCTACTTTTGCCATCTTTGCTGAAATCTGATCTGCAATCTTCATCCAGGACCATAATTCTTTTAGTTTGCGATCTTCTTTCACAATAAGAATGTTCTTGTTGCACTTTTTTATAATAATGATTATTAGTTTTGAGGCATGCGTACGAATGAACTAGATGCTTACATTCATGGAATAACCTTCTATTAATCGCTTTCGCATCACGACGGAGATATCACGATCTAATTCTTTCGCTAAGGCTTTATCTGAACTGATTGTGATCTCTTCATGCTCCCTTCTATTTTGCGATCTAGAGTATATTCATTAATAACATAACCTCAGTAACATGATGGAGTATCTTACGGCGAGTTGTCATCATTCAAATTCAGTCGAAGCATCTTTTTATCGAACTGATTATCCATATCTGCAGGGTAGTACGATAGCAACCCTCTTTTGCCCGTCATCACCATGCCACCTGTGGGTTGCCATGCTATTTGACAAGCCTCTTGCACTTTAATTGACTCGAATTTTCCGTCTTTATGAACTGTCAAGATATTATGGTTATTTGGTATAGAGTTCGTAGCAGAGATGGAGTTCGGAATAAATGAAAAAGTGGCGAATTCTTTGTTACTGTATCGGGTCTTTCTACTCTTCCAAAGGACAGGTATACTGAGATCTTCGTCCTCGTTCACCAAATCATGCAAAGCATTGTGTGAAGGGTTTCTTTCGAGTTTAGTAGGGAGTGTGGGCGCGGTAGTCGCAGTTTGCTTTTGTACAGTTGAGTTGACTGCTGATTGGAGTGAACAAGTTTCCTGAATATCCCATAGGTTGATGTGAAGAGCATCTTTTGTCAAAGAAGCTAAAAAGCCCTGCTGTGTGGGTGAAAAGACGAGTTTTGATAGACTTGCTTTACTTTCTGGATTTAATGTAAGTACTGCATCATTATTTTTACGGATATCCCATAACTTGATGACACCTTCCTCGGTGAATGACGCTAATCGATATGGACTGAATGGATCCATAGCAATACCATGCACTGCTTTTGTTGCATATTGAAGTGGATTGGATCCAGGATCTGCTCGAATATCGTACGCTCGCAAATACTTATTACCCATACCTGCAATTAATAAGGGTGAGTTGCTGTGCTCTGACCAAGCACATGAGGAAATTGCTTCCGAAGATCCAAATTGTCGAACTGGACCTTGCTCCCGAGATCTAAAAGTAATTGTCAGATTGTGTTAAGCTTCGATATGTTCCTATGTACAATACCCTCCTCCTCCAGGAGTCGAGATAGGTGCTACATCGTTATATCGAGATCTGTCTACTAAAGTAATTGAAAGATAGATGTTAGAGCGTGTGATTCTCAAGGACTCGAGTTACGTTTTCGCTACCATCAAAATTATCGCTAGATCTATTATCTAATCTCCATTGTGCAGCAATAGACGAGCGAGACTCTTGCTGTGTATGGCCGCGGATTGCAGGAAATGCAGTAGGAGTCTGCGACCCTGTAGGTGTATTACAATAACTATCCAATGATCGCGAAACATCCCAAACCAACAAACATGGATCATTACGGACTTTATCTAAACCTGCTGCTAGTAAGTGAGGGTGCGTTTTTGAGAAGGAAACTACGTTGCTCGAACGAGACATTTTCACTCCCAAAGAGGGATATTGTTTCTGTTGTTGAGGCTGCTGAGGCTGGTGTCGAATCGTATTCATGTTGCTCGTGGGCTGACTATTCTTGTTGTAAATGATCGCTCTTCCTTGTACAGGTGTATCGAGTCCGTCCGAAGTAGGATAGTCGGTTAAAGAGTGCTCTTGCATACGGACAAGTAGCGTCTTTCCTGTTGTTAAACCCACTGCAACTAAATCAGGACAATTGGGATCGGGAGACCAGTCGGCGCACTAATACAAGCGTCAGTCAAGCATAACTTACTCTTGTGTTTTCTCATTACCATCATGAGCGTAATGTCGGGAATGGTTGAGATATATTTCGCTCTTCCTGGTGTGTCATTTGTCTACGGAAAGTTTAAATTGTTAAGGCAATTGAGTTCTTCAGTATGGACGATCAGGAATACGTACTTCTGGAACCCATTCGTATAGCTTGAGCTCGGTTCCTCCGGCCAAAAACTGGCTGTGATCTTCGTGGGGTGACCATATAATTGACCTTTGAACGATCACCATATTTTTTATGTAGTTAAGGGTTTACTTGAGCAGACAGGTGCAGTTTATTTGAATTAATTTGAAGATCAGCAGAGACGCAATATGCTGGACTCCGCAAGCATTTTGCATTCTACCGTGACTCGCCATATCGCATGTATCAGGAATGGACGACTGATGCTTTCCACCATAGAAGGCTGCATAAAATCTTCTAAATCGTTATATTAACGCAAGCTCATATCAGAACTTTGATAAATTACGCACCCATTATGACGACAAGAACTTCTTTTTTGAAGGTATTGAGCATTGGTGATGTTCTATCGATGAATATTTCACTGCGCACGCGGATAATCGCCTTAGAATTCAGGCATGTTCACAAAGCTATCAGGTAAGAGTATCTGAATTCTTAACTTGGCCCAGTTTGATCAACTTCTCTCACCGTGCTGCTTGGAAATGTTGTCAAGTGAGCTCTTGCATCCATAAACTAATTAAAATACCGACCTCACCTCTGCCTACTATTTGGGTTATGGTGAGTGTGGAACTTGATTTTCCCTTCAAGTACTACTAAACTATTATGCCTCCCATTAGGCAACTCGACGAAGCATTTCTCTCTCAGCTAATCAACAAAGATGAGAACATCAAGGATGCTATCTTGAACAACAAGATTGATTCCGAATCACTTTCTTCTGTTCTAAGTAAACTGAACTCTACCTTCAACGCGTATGAAGAGGAACTATTTCAAAAAGTATACAGCAACTTTGACGAATTTTGCAACACATATAATACAAGTCAACAACTCCACGCCAGAGTACTTGACCTTGTAAAGCAAGCTTCTTCATCTGAGGAAAAAGTCTCTGAAACAAAAGACACTACAACAAGGACGATTGAAGAATATCAAGAAGCAGTGAGCGCTTCTCAACTCAATCAATACAAAATTGATGCCTTGGAGCAATTGGAACATGTCCTGCAGGTTATTGAAATGATACATTCTGAATTGAAGTCATCAGTTTATTTGAAGGCGGCAGATCACATTTTGGAACTGACACGCATTTTAAAAGAGTGGAAAGTGGACAAACGAGTTATCGACATGGTTACAGTAAGAGTGGAAAAGTTAAAGCAGACTTTGATTATGCGTCTTCAAGAGGATATAAGAACCTCTATCCAGTTTAATCCAGCATCGATGCGTATTTTAGAGACGTTCAAACCTGATCCAACATCCTCCACAACTGTCAAACTCGGTGAAGTATTCCAGTGTTTGGACAAATTTGGATTATTAGCAGAGGAAATGATGGGCGTCCAGCGTTCAATATTCAAGAACATCTTCAACCCTTACTTTGAAAATGGAATGAGCCACCTACAAGTGGATCATGTACAGTTGGATGTTGGTGCCGGAGGTGTATTGCAGGTGATTAACAGCAATAATGTTGAAACGGATAGATTGGATCCCATACAAATGTTACAGCAGATCGATAATATGCTTGCCTACTTCTTCAAATACATGTTTAACAACAATAAGGATACACAAATGAATCACTTGTTTGGAAATTTATTGTTACCCGATCTTGAAGATAGGATGATACAGAAAGGCATCTCTCCTGCAATTCCTTCTTCCAAGTACAACTTGTCTGACAGTGTGTACGTTGCAGAAGCCGTCATCAGTTTTGAAAAGAAGACGTACACACTATTTGGATTATTAGCAGAGGAAATGATGGGCGTCCAGCGTTCAATATTCAAGAACATCTTCAACCCTTACTTTGAAAATGGAATGAGCCACCTACAAGTGGATCATGTACAGTTGGATGTTGGTGCCGGAGGTGTATTGCAGGTGATTAACAGCAATAATGTTGAAACGGATAGATTGGATCCCATACAAATGTTACAGCAGATCGATAATATGCTTGCCTACTTCTTCAAATACATGTTTAACAACAATAAGGATACACAAATGAATCACTTGTTTGGAAATTTATTGTTACCCGATCTTGAAGATAGGATGATACAGAAAGGCATCTCTCCTGCAATTCCTTCTTCCAAGTACAACTTGTCTGACTTTGATGCAGTTGCAGAAGCCGTCATCAGTTTTGAAAAGAAGTGTGTGGAGACGTATGGGTTCCAAGTAGATGATGATGACTCTGCTCTTGGATTATACGTCAAGAATATTGATAAACATTATGCCAAGAAGAGGAACGAAAAGGTTTTACAAGAAGGTAGAAAAGTAATGATTCGAAAACTTTACGATGCAGAGATGACTCAGTTGGAACATGAGGGACATACATATCACTTCCATATCACACAAACCCCTCAGATTTTGTCTGTGCTGATATCAGATACATTGGATGAAGCGTCAGAACTGCTGAAATCACACCCCATCTCATCTTCTACGTTGATTGAAGGCATTCAAGATTTACTGGACATGTATCGTGCGGTCATGCCCAGTTACCATCGACCTTATTATTTATCAGGTCCTGCAAACTCACTTATATTTAGAAATGATTGTTTATGGCTGTCCAATCATATCAAGGCTGACATTGCCGACAAACCTGTCGCTCAAAACTTTGATGGGCTTGTAAAAAATCTTAATATAGCCTCTGAAAAACTTGGGGAACTTGGAAAGGCATGGTATGAACTAACCATGATGCATCGAGTTCAAATGATACAAACTTCGCTTGATAAAATTGACGGATTTCTGGGTATGGCAGATAGCTCCAAATTCCAGCATGATTGCGATCACGCTATTTCTCGAGTGATTGAGCTAGTTGGCTCATTCTCGTCGGAAACAAGACCTGTGGTAGATGAAACGTTATTTTTAGACATGCTTGGAAGAATCGTGGATAGTGTCTTGGTGCGCCTCATTCATGATATTGAAGAGCTGGTTGACATTGGTGCTGAAGAGTCTCATGTGATCGCTCGTACTTTAAATAGCCTTGCTCAGCTTGTGGGCGCATTCGATCTGCCAGGAAGGGATGCCACGGAAAGTTTCGTGTCTGAATTGGTTCCAAGTTGGGAAAAGTTCTGGCTTCTCAAGGATATTCTTGAAATGAATATGCGTGATATTATGGAGTCCTTCCGTAAAGGTAATCTGCATATGTTTGAAAAATCGGAGCTGGTTGGACTCTTATGCTCATTGTTTGCTGATACGGACTTAAGATCTTCCAATATACAAGAAATCAAGACAGGAATCACCTCACCTATTAGTGCAAATCATCATCTTCGTTCTCCTTCTAATTCACCATCACAGTCTTACCCCTCTCCCCATGCGACAGCAGCAGTCAATGACTACCTTGATCGATCCGTGACACCTACTCATACCACATCCATCAATAGTGCTTTGAATTATACTTTTGATGATGAAAAAGATGCTGCTGCTTGGGGGGATGATGATGATCTCTTTGCCGATGAAACACTGCCATCCACTACTGCCGATACCACTGTCCGGACACCTGAAGAAACCAAGACATCAACCTCACTGAAACCTTCATCATCAGTTAATTTGAGCTTGGCTATGGAAGACACAGATATGGATGATACCGCTGGAGGATGGGGTGACGATGATGACGATCTCTTTGCGGACGAAGAACATACGATACCCATTACAGCTGATGTTACCAGCACACCTGAAAAATCTACTACAGCTTCAACTAATCAACAAGCACTGGAAGAGAAAAGCAAGCATGCTTCTTTGTCGACACAACCTCAGTCATTTGATTTAAGTCCAGATGTGGATATGGATATGGAAGATACCGCCGGTGGATGGGGTGAAGCGGACGAAGATTTATTTGACAATCAAGATATTGCTGTACCTGAAACAAATGTCTTAATTGAGGAAAAACATGCCGGCAGTGACGTTGAGGGTGGTGCCAAGAGCGAAATTCCGCACGCCACGGATAAACACATTATTCCTTCTTCCTCGACGACAACAGTTCCAAAACAAGAAAAAATCTCACCCTTAAATATTCAAGGTCTTGATGACGAAATTGACAATGAACTCAACGAAGAAGGTGAAGGCTGGGGTTGGGACGATGATGATGACGACCTATTCAAAGAAGAAAGTGATTTAAAGTAAAAAAGAAAACTCTTTCGCGGTAGTAATTTCATTTTATTTCGTGTATATTGTTGTGTAATAAAATAGAAAATGGTAACTCTTTGCATAAACGTTTAATAAGGCATAATGATTATATATATATATAATAGACGTGAAGGGTGGTGTATGTATGTAAGTAAATAATATGTAAAAATGTACAAAACTATGTGAAGAGGAGATATTTATAGAATGGTGATGTGGGGATGTCATGTTTAGTTTTTTCTTGGTTTTTCTTGTAGATGTTGTTACTCGTGTCGTTTTGTTTACAATACTAGAAAATTCGTAATGCATTCTATGCACCGGGCAGCAAAACTAAGGAGCACATGTATGGGCTACTTCATCACTTTCTAAGGTGAATCTTTTCATGACGTTTCATATCGTATTTTCGAGCGAAAGGACGACTACAATGGCTGCATAAGAATGATTTGGGTCTATGAGGGTTATGAGTGAGCATATGCTCAACTAGATTGTGTTTACGTTTAGATCTGTTCAACATAAACAATGAATTAGTAAACATTACTAAGCGTTGTTTGATTAATGTAATTGACAAATACCTATGACTACAAACAGAACAAATGTGTCTTTTTTCATCAGCAGAAACAGGGGAAGATTTGGAGGTGGTAGTATTTCTAGAAGAAACAGAGTTGGATACTTTCTTGTAATTATCTGGTTGCATATCATGGACAGGAACAAATAATTCTGATGTGGTATATTGGTTACTGAATTGAAACTCATAATCGTTTGCACTTGTATCAGTCAGAGCTGATATTTGAGGTGAAGGTGTAGACAAGGGGGTCAATAATGTAGTAGACAGCATTGATGGCGAGGTGTTATTATTATAATACAAGTCGGATGCAGTAATGATAGAAAAGTTGTCATCTTGTAACACGTTGCTGCTATTGTTGCATTGATCACCTACTTCAGCGATACTCATGTCGTTGAATTGGAATAATGGGGTTTGATATGCAATAGCAGTGGGGTATATAGCCTGGTTATACTCTACAGCATTGTCAGAACTCATTTGGTATCGCAATTGTTGTTGAGGATAATAATAAGTTTGATTAAGGTATTGGTTTTGGTAAAGCTTTTCTTGTTGTTGGTAATTACTGCTATGATAATACTGATTATTTTTATTGATAGTGGAGTAATTGTTATCACAGTGGTAGGAGTAGGAAGTAGTCATTGGGAAGAAAAAAAGCGTATTCTCAGGTAAATTAATTTAAACAAAAGGAAAGAAAGAAAAGTGAAAAGAAGTCAAGTATTTATATACCGTCTTTTCAGTACCTCATTTTTAAATTTAGACTTTGCTTACTAAACTTGATTGACTGCACATTTCAAAGCTGTGTATATTACAACAATTTGTGTAGTGTAGCAGTGGTGATTAAACAAATATTTATTTAGATAAGTATCCCAAACTTTAGGTTACATGTAAGAAAGTAAATAGCATAGTTAGCATGTCACCAAAGGGGCTTTGAAAACCTTAAGTGACATTTGCGTAATGTGTTACTAAATTATTTCCTAAAGATATTTATAATAGCCTGCTGTGCTGTGAAGATATCTATTTTTATTCTTGCTTCGCATAAGTGACTGTTTGCAAGGTTACAATTCTGATTGTTTTGTGTGTATTCAAATTCTAAAAATAATTCACCCTTTCAGTTTACGCAAGTGTCGATCTAAATTACACTTCCTCTATCAGTAATCAAAGAGTATACGTAACCACTGCAGCTGGAAACGGAAATTCAATTTCGCAGCCAACCTTAAATTAAGACCCAAACAATTGCTGACCCTTTGTGTGAAATAACAATAAGGAATCTGCCGTCAAAAGAGATCATTCAAGAGGACTTAGTTGTCGAAAGCATGCAACCACTATTATTATTATGCCGCAGCACCTTTTAAGCAAATAGATGGTCTAAAAAAAGATGTCAAGGAAAATGAGATTGCAGCGCATCAAAAAGCCTGCAGAATTTTTAAAATGTATACAATTTAATATGTACTAGATAAAATAATTCGAGAATGTATGATATCAACAAATAACAAGTTCTATTCTTAGATAGAACTCATTCCTCAAAGCGTATCAGCATCAGACACCAGTATGCAGCCACATCACTTGACAATGGAGTTAGGCAGGGGAATAAAGTAGCAGGCATGGCTTGCAAATTGTCTTCAGCAATTAAGTTTCCGTCGCCTCACTTTTCAGCCAAAACGGTTAGGGCACCCAAAATTGTGATCAATAGCAGTCCAGGTAGAGAGCACTTGATTATCAACTAGAGACCATTTTCTGTATCACATTGGTGGGATAAAACATGCAGTGTACGCAACTAATATATTTGAGAGGGAATATCTACAAAAATATCTTTAAAATATGGATGCACTAACGTGTTGTGCTGCTTAGCAACTTCACAGCCCACAGATACTATAGAAAAGAGGAGCAATGTAATATAACTTTCGTGTCTATAGAGAAAGGAGAACAATTGCAGGCAATTTGACCAACTGCATGTTTTATTTACAAGACCTTCGGCGAGATCAGTTATCAAAACTTGCTACTACTGCATTGCTTCTAGAATGCGCGATGCGTAGAATAAGAGAATATTATGGTGTAGAAAAAGTTTTAGAAATAATATTCCACAAATCAACAGGTTCTATAGGCGTGGTGACACACGCAATCAATGTACCTGTAATTGGCACGCTATTTGACTAAAGTGATTGGATGAAGTTTTCGCTTTCATAATTATTGTGTTATTTTTTAAATTCTTACGATCCTTTTCATAAACTTTTTCACTAGTGATCTTCATTCACAAGAATTCGAGATTTTATTATATTGACAACAATGTCTATGTACAGAGAAAGTCAAACCCCAAGTATACCCCATAGGTCACCCTTTCGAATTCGGGATTCACAATTGGCCAAGATGCAACAATCGCACAGTATGACCACAAAAATAGTCTTACTTATTTGCACGAAGTAACTAACTTCTATTTACATCAAGTTGATAGATGGAGCTTTTCTTCAGAACTAGGAAATATGTGGAATATGAAACCTATCTTAGAGACTTATACGAAAGAACATCAACATCACAACAACAATAACGTCTCTATGTTCTCTTCAGGGAATTTATTAACTCAGCTATTGGTGTCACAAGCGATACTCGACTCCAATGACTTCAAGATACTATCGTTCGAGAAATTGGACTCATTAAAAAAGGTAAGGACAAGTTTGGATTTACACTGAACTCGTAATTTACCCACTATTGCCTATAGGAATATTCAGAATTGCACGAACACATCAAAAACCTATCAAAGAGTATAGAACTGGAAAATCGTATAAAAAATATCTCGAAATCTTTAGAAAATATCAATCTGAAAAACAGTAGAAATTCAGTGATCTATCTACAAAATCAACGACAACGTAATGATTACAAGATTAAAAAATTAACATCCCAAGTTGAACAGTTGAAGTTGAAGGAAATCGACATGAAAAAGACGATTTTAAAGCATACCGCGGCTGTATTAAGTAAAGGAATACAAGATATCGAATCTTCTTCTCATCCACCTACTTCATATTCTCCATTGACCATGACACCCACTCAACACCATTACAACGATAGAGCTCTTTTTTTCGAATCTGAATTGAATAATATTTCAAACCGCATTGATCGCTTATACCAAAAGTATTGTTCGTTTAGTAATACGCAACCTAAAAAGTCATTGGAGAAATTGCTTGCATTAGATCAACATTTGTCTAAAATCAAATCTCCGTCGATTAAGAAAAAAAGGTACGGGATATCAATTTTGTTTACAGACAACACATAGTTAAAGATACTCTCTCCTTTAAAGCGCCAACACAGTAAAAATTGAGAAGGACAAAGCTAAACTACTAGCTATTGAACGGGAGAAAAAGAGTCTTTTATTGAAACTTGTCGATATGGATTCGAAATCCACGAAACTTTTAAAGCAACTGTCAACCTACTCCAGTAAACAACGAGCGATGAAATTCGAGATGCTACAATTCAAAGGTGAGTCCATCGAGTTAAAGCTCTGGGACATAAAAAGGCAACGAGACGAAGAATCAAAGCGAATGAATACTCAGCATGACCCTGCCCCACCACAAGGGACCGCTCAAACAAATAATGCATACGAAAAGAAGTTACGAGATCAAGCGAAGCTCTTTGAAGACAACATTCATCGGCAAAATGAGGCGCTAGAAGAAGCAACATCATCATTAGATCGACTTCAAGTGGATTGCAGTAAATTCAAATCAGTTAAAGCAGGCCTTGACAACAATATAAGAGAAAAATCTAAAATGCTGGATGAGCGAGATAACAAAATTAGTTTTTTAAATGAACAAATACGTAATCAAGCAAGAGCATTGACGCCAAAGAACGATATATATCGCCCTGAAAACAAAGAAGAAAAGGCTCGCCTAAAAAAGCTTTTTACAGAAAAAGAAGAGCGATGGACTGAGCATACTCACGGTGCAGAAGATAGCTTCGATGAATTATTAGAAAACTTTGATAAGCTGACAAATACCGCTATCGAGTTTGACTCAACTCGTATGAAGTACGATCGCACAATTAATCAACTTACGAAAGACATTCAGACCCTTGAAGGTGAACTGATTGATGAAAAAGTTAAAAAGATTGGTTACAATAATCAAGGAGAAGCACCGACAACAGCAGCTTTACGTAAGGAATTTCGCTTATTGGTAGCAGAAATCAAAAAAACACATCAAGCTCGCATGGATCGTGAGGGAGAAGAAATCAAAAAGCTCCAGATGCAACTTGAAGAGTTACAGAATTCTAACAATAATAAACATTTGGTCAGACAGCATTCAATGGCTGTTCAGACTGATTAAAATAAACTTTTGTATTTATTGCAAATTATGGGAATTTATTATTACTTGAACTGTGCTTCTTACTTATGGGTCAAATGCGGACAAAGGTAGGGTTTCTTCTTCGTCTATATTCAGTTCAGCCATTTCATCCCATCGAACAATATAATCCTTTTCGACTTTTTTCCATTTCTCCGGATCGAACAACGCATATTCTCCCTCCTCGATGAGTGTGCCAGATACAGGCCTTCCAAATGGCTGATTATTGTTCTCACCTCTTGTAATCCATAACCCTAACTCTTTATTATATCTCCAATTTCGTCTCTGTCTACTCATTAATTTTACTGTTAGCTACCATTTTCAAAGTGTGTCTATTGGTTTGCTTGTAAACCTACAACTCCCTGCCAGCGGCACCTTGTGCTTTATCCATTGGTGTACTATAGAATATATAAAATAGGGTTTCATCTGAAAAGACTTCCATTCTATCAAAATCAGGTGGTGAAGCGGCGACATTTTGGTAGCACTGTGGCAAGAAGAACCCTTGCTCTACAAATATTCCACGAGGTGTAGCCTGTGTGTCCGTCCATGGCGATAGAAAGGTCGAGTAAAGTTCACTAATAAGTGGACAAACATAAAATGAATTGTTGTTTAATTTACAGCACTTTGATGACTTTACCTGGGCATGTTTAAATTCAACCCTAAGTTTGAAAGATCACTGCCTAGTGCTAACATGCTTTGATCACTATTGATCATGCGCAGAACTCCTAATAATCCCATGAGTCCGTATTGCTCCTCTTCTTCTTCATTTAGCATTGGTGGCGGGGATCGATTAAATTTAAACTCGTCCTCTTTTCTATTGTGGCCCTGAATATATCACGAAAATAAGTTGTCCAATAAGCAAACAATTTTAAAAGCACTACGAAATTACCACAAGCGAATGTTGATCATTCGCGTTTACAGATCGCTCAAAGCCTTTGTTCGATTTTGATTACGAATAGAAAGACCATGTCAGCAAAGCCTGTTGCCCATTTACCGAAGTTGGAGCTGCATAAACTTTACCTTTTGGCTCGGGATTCTTAGAATTTCGAGTTGACTTCTGATGAGCTTTAGTCGAAGGGGGAGATGGGAGAGACCGTTTTTTTGCTTGTTCGAGTGTGTGAGGTTTTATAAAACTTGACCCTTTCTTATCTGCTGAAGAAGGACTTTTCGGTTGAGCTGCTGCTATTGAGGTATAAGTAGGTTTGTTTGTGTTTGAATTAGGATTTTGGGGTGAGGATGATCCTAAAGCTGGAAACTCGTCTATATCCCCTATGTATTGGCTAAACATTTTATATTATTCAGTGAAAAAAAGTAAAACAAGATAACAGCGACAGAATGGATTGCTGCCCATTCAACAAAAACTGTGTGTGACGTAAAAAAATCAAGCATGAATCAAGCAACTCTGACTTGAATTTACTTCATGATAATATCTACTATGTATGTAATGTAACACTCTATGAACCAACTTGTATAAAGAAATTGGGGAGTTCATGCACAAATATAACTTACACATCACGTACAATGAATTGATCACTTCTTTGATACTCCTCTCTTATTCGCCTTACTCCCTTTGACTTCAGAAAAAAAGAATTCGACTAATCGAAGAAATAGATTTCTACCATGTCAAAGATCTATACACTTATTGAATCTTTTTCTCTTGGTATTCTGTGAAACAAAAACTGCTTGACCCAGTGTAAAAAACAGAGTTATTTGCAACAAAATGAAAGTAGATCCCTGTTTTCAAATAAGTGATCCTGCTTAAATACAACCAGTTCGAAACCTCGTCCATCACGATAAATAACGCAACCCAATCCACATCGCAACTAACTTTGTGGCTCTATACTTATTGAAACATCCAGGCATGTATTAAGGATAAACGCATTCATAGAAGGGGTTGATAGTTATCAAGTCAGTAATAGCATTTAGGAGTATCACTCATGAAAGTGGCATCATGCTATTTTATTTATTATGCGTAGAGGATTCTTAAAGGACAAGATTTATAGCTGACACTATCTTAAAGGCACCATTTTTTGCTTTTACAAATCACTTAAGATACAGTGCTTACCTTTAAAAGGACAGTTCAGATAATTAGAGCATGAATCAAAGTGATTAAGATTGTTTAAACGTAGCGAACAAGGGGACATTGGGGAGTATTTTATATGCTCGAGACCTTAATTCATTTGTTTTTATATAAAAGAGGGCCAGTAGTCCCTTTTTAACCCTTTTTTCTTATATCCTCTTCCTCTGTCTTTGACCGTTTTTTTTTTAAAAAAAAAAAAAAGTATAGTATGGTGAACCTCTGCTTGTATACTGCCATTACAGCGTCTATTGCTACCATTGCGGTTGGTTTACCTACAAACTCTGCTCCTTTTCGAAGATCCACTTCGACATCAAGTGGAATTCTGCCGTTTCAATCCCCTAGCTTTCTTCCTCCAGCCAAATATCATGGTTTCAAACCGCTTAGTCCCGTTCCAACGGGCCCAATCACGAGAGGTACAACTCCTTTGAACATAAAGGATTTCCCTGAGCCTTGGGAAGACCTTGATACAAATCACCCAGAGGTTCAAAGAGCCATCAAATCAATTGATTGGAACAAAGTACCCAATCATGAAGTAAGATATGATGGAATGGAGTACGATGCCGAAAATGATCCGACTTGTTATTGGAGCTTGAGCCAATGTACTGAACCAAAAATTGACTATATATATGCAGACGTATATTATTGCCCCAATGAAGGTGATTTTGGTTTGGTAAGGGAAAAATCAATTTAAACTTTAGAGATATATTAATTTCATTTTTTCGAATATTAAAGACTTACGATGATGGCCCTTTAAATTCTGGCGATGAATGGGCCGAACCTCGTTTATATGATTTCCTTGCAGCACGTAAACAAACTGCCACTTTATTTTGTAAGTGATTATGATATCGCGAGTACAATATAATTTCTAAAATATCATTTCATCCCTCAAATTATAGATGTTGGCTCTAATGTTGTTAACTTTCCAGAAGCAGCTGTCCGTGCTTTACAATCAGGACATACTTTGTCCGCTCATACCTATACCCACAAACGTATGACATATATTTCCAACGAAATGATTGTGGCTGAACTATATTGGACTATCCGAGCAATTAAAGAAGCTACGGGTGTTACTGTCACATCTTGGAGGCCTCCTTTTGGCGATGTTGATGATCGTGTACGTGCTATTGCACACCAAATGGGTTTGAGAACAATTATTTGGGACAAAGACTCTGTCGACTGGGGTCTGCCTTCTCCAGCTAATGAGAACATAGGTAAAGAAACACAAGAAACAGTCGACAGCTACTTTCAAGATTGGATCGATGAACGGGTTAATGGTGTTGACTTTATATCAGGTCATATTGTTTTGGAACATGAAACTAGCTTTGCTACGATTCAAGTAGCTGAAAAATGGCTCCCTAAGTTGCAAGCTGCGTTCAACGTCAAAACTGTTCACGACTGTGCTCCTGAACTCCAAAGTCCCTATTGGGAAGCTTAATTTACTTTACTCATTCTATTAATTATCTTTGCATTTATTCAACCGTATGTAACATAACTAAATAAAGCATATCCAAATCATCAAAGGATTCCTGTGTCATGCATACTCGAAGGTCACTATAATTTGTCGCTTCAAAAAATATGAAAAAAAAAAACTACAACACAGTGACTGGCTTACATTTTTGTATTTGGCTGCACTTCTTGACGAAAAAATAGCTGGCGTACTCTTTTTACACTTACAAGATGGATTTGGTCAACAACTATGGATCGAGTGATGAAGAGGATAACACCCCCGTCCAGAAAACTACTTCTTTAGCGATTAATTCCGCACCTGAAACTGGATTTGACGTAATTTCGAGATAGTAGAACATATCATTATCAGTAATACTAAAGTATAGTTTAAACTACCTTAGATTTCTACCTCTGGTCACTTATACACAGCACCTACAGCAACAGAATTGACAGTGAATGTTACCTACGATGATCTGAATCGACCAACATTAGGACCCGAAAATCCCTTTCAAGATCGTCGACTTGCAACACAAAATGTAGTGAATGGCCATGTTGAACAGCAAGCCATTTCCGAAATGGATTTCCGCACTCAACATCGTACATTTGAAACATATGGATATGCTCGTGATCCTTCACTTGGCAGCTCAACCAATCTTGCTGGTCAAACCGGACAAGGCTTGATGGGGACGGGATATGTTGGCAATCTAGCAGTTGCAGCAGAGTTGGGAGGAGCGTCTATCCATGATCGTGTCAACAAAGAGCTTCGTCCCAATAAAGACGCACGCAAAAAACGTGACAAAAAAGGTAAATTAGATCAAGTTGAAGGTCCTGACGCGTATAAAGGCCCCTGGGCTGGTTACGAGGATGATAAGATCGGTGTTCCCACTGGCTTGAATGAGGAGCAAATAGAGGAAGTGAAGACAAGCGCAAATCCTCAAAAGGCATTATTAACAAAGAATGTGGCCCAAGAAACACATACAGAAACAACAACTTTCCATGGTGCTTCGGAGCGTGATTATTTGGGTCGCACATATATGGCGGTGCCTCAAGACGTAGACGTCAATTTGCTGGGTGATTCTGGGGATCAAGATTGCTTTATTCCTAAAAAGTTAATTCACACTTGGGAAGGTCATGCAAAGGGTGTTTCAAGTATTAAATTTTTCCCCAAAAGCGCACATCTTCTTCTTTCTGGCGGTATGGATAATCAAGTCAAGGTAAATGGGATGTGTATTTATACAATGAGTACAGTCGTACTTACGCTTAAACACTATGTTAGATTTGGGATGTATATCATGACAGAAGCCTATTGCGTTCTTATAGTGGTCATACAAAGACAGTCAGAGATATTGCATTTAATAACGATGGCACAAGATTCCTTAGTGCAAGTTACGACCGTAACGTGAAGTTATGGGATACAGAAACAGGACAATGTATTCGAACATTCTCCACTGGTAGATTGCCCTATTGTGTTACATTTAATCCTGACAGTGACAAGAACAATATTTTCTTGGCTGGTTATTCCGATAAAAAGATTGTTCAATTTGACACAAATACTGGTGAAACTACACAAGAATATGATCAACATTTAGGCGCTGTCAACACAATCACTTTTGTTGATGATAATCGTCGTTTCATTACAACTTCAGATGATAAAACTATGCGTGCATGGGAGTACGATATTCCTGTTGTTATCAAATACATTGCTGAACCCGATATGTATGCCATCCCAGCTGTGACATTATCCCCTAATAGTAAGTATCCCATTGCATTTATATTTGCAACTACTGTTACTCAAGCATAATTTTTCTTTTTTTAGAAAAATGGTTGGCTTGTCAATCATTGGATAATCAGATTTTAATTTACGGTGCTCGAGACAAATTTAGAATGAATAGAAAGAAGCGTTTTGCTGGTCATCTTATTGCAGGCTACGCATGTAAGCCTGGGTTCTCACCTGACGGTAAATTTATCAGTAGTGGTGATTCTAATGGTAACGTCTGGTTCTGGGATTGGAAGTCCTGCAAGATTTTGAAGAAACTCAAGGCTCACGATAAGGTTGTTACAAATACAGAGTGGCATCCTCATGAAACATCAAAGGTTGCCACCTGTAGTTGGGATGGTTTGATTAAGTATTGGGATTAAAATTGTTATTTTTTTTTTACACACTAAATGTTTGTTGTTGTGCTATTTCTTTAATCTGAGAGGTTTTAATACGTGCAACATTGACAAAAGAAATAAAACTTTCAGTTCAAGATGTAATCCTGGCTAGGTCTTTATTTGCTTTTTTGTCTGTAAGCAGGACGACGATTAAATTGTTTCAGATCTTCCACACTATTCAGCAGTTGGTTTCTGTCAAAGACCTTGATATGATTTTGGTAAAAAAAATACAAGTCAATCATAATTTTTTGTATCTTGCTATGTTCTCTACAAAATTATTGTCAATTTGCATCTTAGAATACATAGTTTGTGAACTCCACAATTTGTGCTTCGTTTTCTATTTTATTGTTGATAAAAATTTCGGCTATCAAGTTACACTCTGACTCACCAAAGCTGATGTTCTTATCTAAATTGTCTTCTTCACGTTTTTCTTTTAAACCTTCTTTTGACCGATAATTAGTATATAAATTTGGAGCTCCCAACACACGAGCGTTACAAACAAGGACTGGCTCATTTGGTTTTTCAAAAAAACAGATCTGAACGTCCTCCAGGCTCTTTACTCTATTAGTATACTTCTTAGCATTCAGTAATTTATATTCCGTGCAATAGAAATCACGACAAGCTTGCTCAAGGCAGACGGTGTTCATTTTGTTAATAATGAAAAGAAAATGGGAATCTTTATCCGCACAGGGTTTTTTTACCTTCCACACCGAATTTTTTCTTCTTATGTGATATCCACTTTTTCCTTATCATGCGTCTGGTGCACAGAGTTTATAAATTGCAAGTAATGCCGGAAGAAAGAGTTCCTGCCCGGCCGTGAGGATGACATAAACTGAGAAAAGCCTTGAGTGATGCGTACCACTGGATTTATCAAGAATGCACCTGATGTAGGGAACAAATCCTATGTACGAACGTTTATGACAGAAAAAAAATTAAAGACTAAGAAAGAGTATGTAGAATGAAACTCATTTGTGATCAATATTTATAGAAACATAAGCTGATTTATCACGAAAGAGCCCAGAAGATGATTTATTATCGACAGAACAATCAAGCTGGACAGTTACTATCATCTTGATATTTCATTAATATCTACCCAAAAAAAACGGTGGATTTGGATCAGTTGAAAAAAAAACGAAAAATATAAGCGAAGAGCGCAATACGACTCTCTTACATAAATTTTATATCTTAAAGAATAAACAGATGTTTGCAGAATTAAAAATCGAGTCAACTTGCATAGAGATCGCAAGAAGTCCCTTAACTAGAAAAAAATGACAGCCATGGGAAAAAATCAACCAGTTATGGAATATACCCTGCCCACTTTTGCAACCAAACATGGGAACGGCAAAGATCTTTTTAGACGCAAATAAGATTACTCAACTTTTCGATCAAATACGCCGAAATCAAAGAGAAAGAGTACATTTTCTCAACCAAGTACAACTAATTTACCTATTATCAATACTCAGAAGAGAATATGAAAACGGCCATGAATTGTAGCAATGATTTTCTGAATTTATTCACTTGTATACAATCGTCTCAAAAAAAACTTTGAGCTTTATCTCAAGCCTCCTCACCATTGAATACAATTTTTTGATCGAAAAAGAATTGAATGCTCGAGAAGTTGATTTAGACTACTTCCAAGTGCGTGAACGACGTTGTTACACGCTCTATGGCTTGTTTAGATGTAGGATCAAATCAATAGTAAATAGTCAAAGTGATGACTTTGCTGTTAGTTCAAAAGATTGGTCTAAAACTCAAGTAGCTCCTCCCCTTAATTGCATAATGCAAGCTTTAAATCTACAGTATCGATTTAGGTCTTACTTTGTAAAAGGAAACAGTTCCACAAATTTATAAATGATTGTGACAATAATTAAATGCTATCCATTTTTATGAATAAAGTCAAACATTTACCCCACTCATACTAAAAGTGGTGAGAATTAGCTGTGTAATTTTATGCTTTAACAAGCGAATTTGTTAAAAAACTGATTACATCAATGGAATGAACGTGTTATTTATTCTATCGAAGACTTTTCGAAAGTGGTACATGAAGCCCAGTGAGATAATATGTGCAACAAGGTAACGTTTCAGTTACGCGTGATCAGGAGTATAGCGATCGTGGCACATACCTCTTATTGTATCACCAATGAAGCCCGACCTGGGATGGGGAGATAGCCATTGATGTCCACCTTTGAATGAAAGCAAATGAGTTCGATTGTGCGATGAGTGTGAGGTGTGCGAAGTGTTGCTCTGGCTTTAAGAATACGTTATTTATTTATCTACAAATAAACATGTGCCTCGAAAAAGTAAGTTCATTATGCATTTTCCAGGAACTGATCGTACAAACCATCTGATCATCTATACACGAGCAAAGGAAGAGGCAGAACACTGGGAAAAACTCTAGCATGAATGTGTCACTACCAAGATAAAAATAATATGTATATTTCATTGAAAGCGTGGGCAATAGCAAGGCCATTGGTACGACAAACCCTATAACTTTTAATAAACATTGTTATACCGTTTTTGTCTCACTCTAACTCCTTTTATTACTCATCCTGTGCAATTCTCATGCCATAAAATAACTGTACATATACCTTCATCTATAGCTGGTCATGACACCTTTTGATAACCCTCAATTGACAGCTTTTCTTGAGTGAATGACAAGCACTCAATATAGCTGAAAGGAACTAACTTTAGGTATCCATATAATTCTTTGTTGGTGAAGTCAAACTCAAAGGCAGCATTTTGTGAACTTCTAGACAGAAATCTACTCTAGGCAATACTCTTTATTAGTTGCGTTACATAGGACAATGTTAAAACTTATAACCATAATGTACAACCCTCCTAATAATGTCATCACCAAAGTAACCACAAAAATACTATAAATACTACTAATTTTATTGGCAAATTCTTTCAGACACAATCTTCAACTTTTTCGCGTAGTATGCAATTATTAAACTCTGGCTTTGTGATATCTGCAGCCATCGCTTTACTTTCTTTCAATGGAGTCATCGCTGTTCAAGACCCTCAAGGATGGTATGCAGCACACCCTGGAATGGCCAAGATTGGCCTTGTTGACCAAAACATCCACCAAATCACGGATGAATTTGGACGTGTGCGTTTCTTTCACGGAACAAACGTAGTTAAGAAAGCTGCCCCCTGGTATCGCCAGTTTGACTTCAAACCAGGAGACTCTTTCGGTCCTACTGATGTTGCCAACCTCCAAACTTTGGGCATTAACGCTGTTCGTTTAGGTCATCACTGGGCTGGAAGTGAACCTGTTCGTGGTACATATAATGAGACCTTCTTGCAAATTTTGAAGCAACAAACAAAACTAGCTGAAGATCATGGTATTTACATCCTTGTTGACGTCCATCAGGATGTGTTGGCTCCTCAGATCTGCGGTCATGGTGTACCAACTGTAAGTATTGTAATTTCAATTAAGCATCACCAATAGAGCGCTAGTCTAAAACATTGCAATAGTGGTTCGTTAAAAAAGATTGGGTTCCTAGCTGGAAGCGTATGCCCTTCCCTCAAAAGTTAAAGCCTTTTGCTGTCGATAGTCAAGGAATTCCTAGTGATGCTGACTGTAACTCTATTGACTGGGCTCTTAGTTACTTGACAACCGCTGTAGGCAACGCCTTTGGAAGACTTTATAATAATTATGATAACCTGGGTGATGCTTTCGCAAGCTACTGGAAAAAGCTCGCGACACAATACGTTGGCACTAGGAATATCCTTGGTTATAACCTTCTTAATGAACCATGGATGGGTGACACTTGGGCTGATCCCACCCTTTTAACTCCAGGTGTTGCAGATCACAAAAACATGGAAGCATTATGGAACCGTGCAACTACTCAAATTCGTACAGTTGACAAAGACACGCTTATCTTTTTTGAAGGAGCCACCTTCGATATTCTTTCTGGCTTCAACAACGTTCCATTGGGTGATGGTTCTCGTTCTGTACACTCTTTCCACTATTACAATCCTCCTCAATTAGGATCTGTTGGCGATACTATCAAGAATAGATTAAAGGATAACGAGAGACTCAAGACCGCTGCCATGATGACTGAATTCCACTTTTGGTTGTCTGATGACAAGGCTGCTGCTAACTTGCAAGAGGCCGTTAATGTGGCCGACGAACACATGATGTCTTGGATGGGTTGGGCATATGAAAATTTGTACAATGGTGGCAATGTTCCACATCCTGATTTAGCTAAGCATTACAGTCGCGCTTATCCGTCTGCTGTTGCAGGTACACCCGCCAAGTACGGCTTTAACCCTTCAGATTCTTCTTTCACTTTAACTTACACTGTCAAAAAATCTATTACTGCTCCTACCGAAATCATCCTTCCCGTTCCCACATATCCCAATGGCTATAACGTATCTGTATCTCCTAGCACTGCTGGTTTAGTGCAATACAAGGCAGATAGTCGTACTTTGGCTCTTTTCAACAGTGATAGCACTCCTGATGGCCAATCTGTTACTGTTACAATTACAAAATTGTAAACAATTTTGATCCTAATACAACAATAATTCCATCACGTATTTAATCGCTTTTTTTAAGAAAATAAATTTATGGTACACTATAATGAATGCCACACTTCGATGGCTTACTATTTTATTATACGGATCTCTCAAGATGTGGATGTAACGGGTAAATTGTCTAAATTAT
Organism: Mucor irregularis B50; assembly: GCA_000587855.1. Classification (NCBI taxonomy): domain Eukaryota; kingdom Fungi; phylum Mucoromycota; class Mucoromycetes; order Mucorales; family Mucoraceae; genus Mucor; species Mucor irregularis. The sequence continues at coordinate 166,797 of KK076530.1, forward strand.
TTATTTTTGTTCAGCTTCGGATGGGACGGCCTTTTCTTTGGCAAGACCCATAGTTGTAAGAAAGACAGCTGCTTCTTTGTATTCTTCTTTCTGACGTGCAGAGTCCCACTTGAGTTCCTCAGCCATAATTTCAATAACCTTGGGAAGTGATTGTAAAGCAGCCTCAGCATTTAAGAAAGCAAGACGAGTACGACGTGCTAAAACATCAACAGCAGTGCGAGCATGTTCTTGTCTCACAGTATATCTCACTTCGGCTTCAATGTAGGGATAGTTGGGAGAGATACGCTTACCATATTTGGGCCAGCTAGTGGATGTAGCGTCATCAATGGATGCTACCTCCCAGGCACGATTGCCGTAACTGCGAGCGAGGTGTTGGGCGACCTCAGTATCCATACCAAACTCCTGGACTAATCGAATAAACATTGTGCTGCTATAACCCTTGCTACCAATCAACAAAACCTCTTCGGTGTTACATTTCTCTTTGGGTTTGAGATTAAACACGTCAATCGCACGATCCACAGTTTCTTCAGCCATAGCACGATAGGTGGTCCATTTACCGCCTGCAATTGTAATAAGTTTGTTTTCGCTGACGTTGATCATGTGGTTACGAACAAGAGATTCGGTGTTTTTAGCGTGAGGGTCGCGAACTAAGGGACGAATGCCGGACCAAGCAGCAAGAACATCACTGCGACGGACCTTGACGTCTGTTGTAAAAAACGATTTAATCAAAAAGATGTAATATGTGTACTTCATTGGATAACTTACCAGGACTCAAATAATGAGAAACTTCATCCAAAATCCAGTTAATCTCGTCCTCTTTAGGCATTGGGTTTTGCGTGACTTCGGTAGGAGAGTCTGTATAAAAAATGTTAAAAAAAGGTACTCTAGTGACACATGTCAAATATGCTTACCAGTAGTACCAGCAATGGTGTTTCCTTGCCATGGCAAGAAGAAAATAACACGTCCATCACTTGTAGCAGGATCTAAAAGACCCATGTTTCTGGGACTATAATAATTGGGCAGAATGATATGAACACCAGCAGAGGGTGCTACGATTTCAAGATTTTTGGGATCATCCATTTTACGGAGACCATCAGTGAAAGGGCCTGTAGCGTTGATGACACCCTTTGATTATGTGATACAATTAGTCATAGCTTCCTTCTCTTAATTCCATGATGATTTACCTTAGCTTTGACAGTCCATTCATCACCAGTAAGAGTATCTCTCATATTGGCTCCATTGACATTTCCCTCTTCGTCCTTTGTCAAACTAGTAACTTCACAATGGTTAGCGACAGTGGCACCATAGCAAGCAGCGGTCATGGCCAATGCAACATTCATTCTAGCATCATTATGCTGGCCTGTAATTAGAGAAATGAACTTTCATTAGATCTCCGTTCCAAAAACTAACAAAAAACTATTTTACCATCATAGTAAACCAAAGCACCGACCAACTCATCCTTTTTCAACATAGGGAATGCTTCCAACGCCTTTGAACGAGTTAAAAAGTAACTACTCTCAAGAGCTTCGCGACCTGCAAAAATATCGTACATTTTACAACCAACCCAATAGTAAGGAATTTGCCACCATCTATAAGTAAGACGTAATCATGGTTAGGTTACTAGTGTCAAACTAAAAAAAAATGGCACTTTCAATCCCGACAAATCAAAACGATTCCCCCGGAGGAAAATACCAAAGTTGGTTTACCCGACACTTACTTGTAAACAGGAAGCATGATAGGCAATTGATCCGAAAGATGAGGAGCAATATCTAAAAAGATCTTTCTTTCATGGAGTGCCTCACAAACGAGGGCATATTGTTCATAGTCAAGCTCCATAATTGCCTTTTGTAAATAACGAACACCTCCATGAACTAACTTTGTGGATCTTGATGAAGTACCTTTTCACACTCGAATTAATCACATAGCTCATACACAATCCTTATCTCAACTTGTTTCATTTTTACCTGAGGCGAAATCGTCCCTCTCGACCATAGCAACTTTAAGTCCTCGAGTGGCAGCATCGACTGAAATGCCTGCACCAGTAGCGCCACCGCCAACAATCAATAAATCGTATGGCTCTTGACTATTATCCTTCAATTTATTGATCATCTCTTCACGTGAAGGTGGTAACCAGAAGTCACGTTGTTGCTGCTTTTGTTGTTCCTCCTGAAGTGCCTCAGCGAAAGCCCTGTTTCTAACAAACAGGGTTGGCATATCAGATGTTCTCTCTTGAAGGCTGATAGTTCTCTTATATATATTATCAGTTTTCGTCTTCTCGTTTATGTAATAAGCGAAACTTGCTGTAGCAGCAGAAGCTGTTGCTATCGACACGAATTTTTGTGTTTTAGATAACTGTCTCCACATGGTGTAGGGTAAATACAAAGTATAAAAAAATGGAAAAAGAAGAGAAACAAGAACGAAAAAAAAAAACTGAAATAATAAAAAAAAAAAAAAACTCCTTAAACAAAGCTCGATTTATATCAGAATCTTAAGGCAAGGCAGCAGCGTGCATTCACCCAGTGGCTGGGGAGCTTTTTCTTTTCCTGTGGGACATGATTGAAAGAAAATTATTCACACTCCGGGATTTATTCAAACGGGTTTATAAAAGTCCTTTTCTCCGTCAATGGTATGAGTAATTAACAATACTCTTTCATTTCCTTTTTATATAGCTAAATTGGAACAATACTTTTACTAGAAACATAACATTTATCCAAATAGGATTTGTCATTGTTTGTGTGCACCTAATGATCTGCTGTCATTGGTAGAATTAGCACTCTTCGGGAATACAAACAGTCAGAAGATAGCGTAAAGCGTTTTATCAATTGCTTCCATAAAACCAATACACTTGAATATGAGTTTGTCTCCGACTGAAAATCACTATTTTCGACAACCCAAAGACCACCCTTTGATTGGTAAATGCTCGTTTTTGGCACTCTTCCTTAGGGTACCTTTTTAAAAAGCAGAGCAAGCTAAAATTACTTGACGTACTACAGATTATTTCTCATATAATTTAAATAGTAAAGTTTGTTAATCATGATTATTAAAACAATCGGTAAATCAACTATGCATGTCGCTATTTTCGTGACGATCACACTTGGAGTTATTACAATCACTTTAAATTCCGAATAGAAGTCAAAAAAGAATGACGTTGTGTTTAATTCGACGACATCATATATACGTTTAATTGGTGGCCCTTGTCGCAAAGGTCATACTCTACTTTTATGTTGTATTTCCTCGAAAGTGGCTCTATCTACATGGTTTACGTTATTAATGTGAAAGTTGAGTAGGTTTTACCGTTTCCTTATACTATTAAAAGATGGGGATTTAAGAAAGGGAGTTTTGAATTTGTAGATATGGAGGCTACTTACGTATTTAGAAATCCTTGCCTTCTCTTCTCCACAATTTAGAAATTTTAGACAGTTCGCAAAATAGGATCTTGAATTATGCATAAGTGCTTGTGAAATCACGTAACCTTCGCGTTATTCCTACTTTCTTTCACTAGATACCGCTATCGCTACATTTACGCTTTTTATATTTAATGCGCATTATGTATGACAGTGTGCAAACTTTGTTTTGTGAAACTTGTACCTTAAAAAAATTCTATTACACCCCAATATTACTGAATCTGTGCTATTGTTCAAATCAGACTTTTTCATTGTATCTAATAAGTCGGAATGAGTGAGACTGTGTCTGTATTATTAATTAAGCAGAAAATTAGTCTTTACAGTCATCATTTAGACTGAACATAATCTTTTCGTCATCACTGTTTAACATATAATTTCGAAATCCCGCATTGAATTTGATAGACGACAGTAATTTTTCATTCACTTGTTGAACGGTCTATTGCTTTCAAGAGGGTATGATGAACCATTAAAAATCAAGTAGACTGTTGAAAACACGCGATTTTGAGCGTATAATAAACCGAGAGGTTTCAACCATCAAGCCTGCTTTCACTTGTGTTTTGCAACATTATAATAGTGCGATACGGGAAAGACCATTACATTACGATATAAATGGTATCCTATCTTTTCAAATGTTTATAGCAAGTATCTTTCAGCTTAGTTAGCTTTTGTTACGTGGCAATGTTTTGGCTTATAATATAAATACATTACGTGAAATGTATATTCCAAATCTTAAAACATTGCTGAATTTCAACTTGTGATATGCAAAATAATATCATCATTTTACTCTGCATATTTCAGGTACAGTTGCTCTATCATCTCATATTTTCAGCAAGTACAATATCTGTCAAATTCTCACAATGCTGCCCCTGGTCCTCTCTTGAATAATTCTTATCTGTATCTGTACTGTAAATAGTGGGTATTAGTGTGTACGTTTTACGAGATCACTTGTGTTTCAAGCTTATCAAGATTCTGGCAATTTACAAGACGACAGAACAGCACTCTTATCTGTACGCCTCTCTCTACGTACACACTTAATAAACCGAGAGGTTTCAACCATCAAGCCTGCTTTCACTTGTGTTTTGCAACATTATAATAGTGCGATACGGGAAAGACCATTACATTACGATATAAATGGTATCCTATCTTTTCAAATGTTTATAGCAAGTATCTTTCAGCTTAGTTAGCTTTTGTTACGTGGCAATGTTTTGGCTTATAATATAAATACATTACGTGAAATGTATATTCCAAATCTTAAAACATTGCTGAATTTCAACTTGTGATATGCAAAATAATATCATCATTTTACTCTGCATATTTCAGGTACAGTTGCTCTATCATCTCATATTTTCAGCAAGTACAATATCTGTCAAATTCTCACAATGCTGCCCCTGGTCCTCTCTTGAATAATTCTTATCTGTATCTGTACTGTAAATAGTGGGTATTGAGTACTGGAATTTACGAGATCACTTGTGTTTCAAGCTTATCAAGATTCTGGCAATTTACAAGACGACAGAACAGCACTCTTATCTGTACGCCTCTCTCTAAATTCGCCTACAGTTATTCGCCCTGAAAGTAACACTTTGTTACATCTCCTGACGCTCGTAGATAGAGTGTATAAAAAAATTGGCTGGAGATAGGTGACCAAACAACTTTTCAAACTCCGCTTGACCAAACCAAAAATTGCTGACTGTGAGATTCGAACTCACGCCTCTTGCGAGACCGCAACTTGAGTGCGGCGCCTTAGACCAACTCGGCCAAATCAGCTGATATATTTTTGAACTCAGCTTTTAATATATAATTCGTGTAAAAATTTTATTCTCCGACCGGACTTGTCACGTGATTGCGCCGAAAATTCACGCGTAAATCATTTGTAAATCACGTGACTAATATAAGTCCGAGCCGAAAACAAAATTTTTATAATATATAATATATAATAAATTAAATTTTTAGAAATCATCAAAGCTGGTATAGTATAGTGGCAGTACATCACGTTGTGGCCGTGTCGACGCAGGTTCGATTCCTGCTACCAGCAATTTTTTTGGATATGGTTTGGGGTGCGCGTAGTATCGTTTTCCAGCAAGGAAGCCTTCTGTCGCTACGGGCTTGGCCCTAATTTTTCTATAATCAACAAGTAATCTTTTGAATTATCACTATTTTTATTATTTGTTTCTTTTACACTCTTATTAGTTTATCATCTCAAAAACTGTATATACTTGCAATGACTATAACAATAAATATTTCAGATTCTACCTTACAAATCTTTATCCTACTAATTTTTCGAAACTAAAACACTCACTATGATTTTTTGATTATTATTAGCTTACTTTGCTATAATTGTATTACTTTTTTTACTCTGTGAAGTTCTCTTGCTCTTATTTTGAATTGGGTATTCATAGTGGGTCTCCCTTGGACCTTTTATCCATTGTACTTTTCTACTCAATAAAGTCGCTCTACTTTCAAATTAGAAACTAATGCTCATTACATTTACACTTACTACATACACACTCTATACTTCTAACAAGAGTGAAGAAAAGAAAGTGCTTGTGAAATCACGTAACCTTCGCGTTATTCCTACTTTCTTTCACTAGATACCGCTATCGCTACATTTACGCTTTTTATATATTATCACTATTTTTATTATTTGTTTCTTTTACACTCTTATTAGTTTATCATCTCAAAAACTGTATATACTTGCAATGACTATAACAATAAATATTTCAGATTCTACCTTACAAATCTTTATCCTACTAATTTTTCGAAACTAAAACACTCACTATGATTTTTTGATTATTATTAGCTTACTTTGCTATAATTGTATTACTTTTTTTACTCTGTGAAGTTCTCTTGCTCTTATTTTGAATTGGGTATTCATAGTGGGTCTCCCTTGGACCTTTTATCCATTGTACTTTTCTACTCAATAAAGTCGCTCTACTTTCAAATTAGAAACTAATGCTCATTACATTTACACTTACTACATACACACTCTATACGTCTAACAAGAGTGAAGAAAAGATAAAAGTAGAGTTTTCTGGAGGAAGAAGCATCCTTAGACAATGAAGACATCAGGCACTTTCGTTGTAGCCATCAGTGGTGTGTACTAGCTTTATTTTCTCTTCTCAACTCTACTTTTGAGTTCATAATCAAAATTGTTACTGGATCTCTCTTACCCTTGATCTTTTGATCGTATATCTCACGAGTCTTTTTGATCAAATCTTGTATAAAATTAAAATCAGGTATGCAATAATGTTTGCAAGGAGTTTAATCGTCTCAGTTATTGGTGTTGAAGTCAGAAATATCATCCCTGGCAAAACTCAACGTCAATTGAACTTGCCGTTAAATTTTTAAATTCGATAACAATGATTAAATATTTCACTTTAAGCTAATATTCCAAGGTAAATTAAGCTGCTTGAGCTTTGATTAACTAGATTTTATTCGCTTATAACAAAAATCTTGCTTCTTGATCAGAGAGAAGTCGAGCAGACTTTTTCGAGTCAAAAAATAGATCATCGATGGAAAGAACATCATCCTTTGTGATAGAGGAGTGTCCATTGACGTCTGCAATAATCTTGGCTGGTGTTAATGTCTGAAGGGCATACCTATAGATTACATATATCAGCACCATGTTTACTTGCACAACCACATTATAACTACCTTAAAGAAGAGTTGATGCCAGACTCTGCGATGTATTCAACTGCGTCGTCGTCTAAAGTGATGTTTTCAATGCGAGCTCTAATTTGAACAATAACCTTAATTTCGTCTATTGTGTAAGGTTCTGTTCTTATGATCAGAAGACGATCAAGTAAATCGACTGGTATCCCATGTGGTGACTTGATATCGGTACCGCGAATGGTACACATTCCACGATTTGTTGCGAATATGACAATAGGGGAGAAAGGGGACTCTAATGCTCGATTCAAGTAAGTAAAGCACTCCATATCCAGCATATGAACTTCGTCTATGAAAAGTACACCGGGTACAAGTTCAGCCACGCCTTGTTCGATATAGCCATTGACTACTTTGTTAATTTCTTGTCTAAGTCTATCTGTGATTTCTGTTTTCTTTGGTTTAACGAGCTGACCCATCATAGACATAACATCCTGTCCACCTTGAGGTTTAGCATTTGCTACGTCTAAATCGTGGAGTGTGACGTCCTGAATAACCTCTTTCTTCTTGTGCACGTCTCCTTTAGGCAAAGGAACATATTCATCTGCTTCCAAGTCGAATGATGAAGCGTAAGAGTCGGAACGTCCTACTCTCTTACAAGCACCAGTGCTTGCTTCAATGTAAATCACATCTCCGACAGCCACCTGCTCTTTCTGAATCGACTCATAGATACTTGGATCTAGCTTCAACTGTCTTGTCCCCTTTATGGTCTTGAGTCCAATAACGACGTGTGAAATAGTTTTTCCATAACCGCCAAGGGGATTCTCGGTTTCCTCAGGTGTGATTTCAGTGACTTCACCTTCATACACTTCTTTGGTTTCCTTTACCCGCAATCCAATAGCGCGTCGAAAGTTCTCCATCAACACTTCTGTCTTTTTTATCTCTGTTGAATATACTTCGGATGCAACAATGGGTCGAAAAGGAACTCGTGGACCAAGCTCTTGAGAGATCCCAAGTGCAATAGCGGTCTTTCCCGTTCCCGGTGCACCAGCAAATAGCAAGCCACGTCCAGCCATTTTTCTAGACTTAATGAGCTCGACAACAACACCACTAGCCTAGTTAAAATTCATTTCATTGAGTCATTCTTTTCTCAAAGTGTATTACTGATTGCCTACTTCTCTAGCGTTTTCTTGACCAACGAATCCACTTTTAATAGGTTCGGCAGAGCCATCAAGCTTGAGGCCAAGGCCTTTAATATGTGAATGAGTTGCAACTCTCTTTTCAGGAGCAGCAGAGGTGAAGTGCTCTACTCTCATATTCTCAGTAAGTGTGGACATTTCGAGATTCTTTCCGTGGGTTAAATTCGTAAAAAGTACTGCACGGCGATAACTACCTTTATTATCGCGAAGTAGTAGTCACAAGTGACAGCTTCTTTCCGCGCATTCATCGTCTGCATAATTAAACATAATTATGACATTTTTCATTTTTCACCTCCCTTTTTCCTTACAAAACAAAATATGGAGAATTTGGAAAATACTAATAACTCAACAACTTCTGCTAGTGCTACTGACAGAGTGAGCTCAACTCCTAGTTCTACTAGAAAGTTTGATAAAGATGCAAACGGTAAGATATAGAATATATCATTGATTAATTGGCTGTAGGCGCAAGAGAAGTACTCATGCCTTACACTGTTCTTAAGCTCAACGTAATGATGTTACTAGACGTGTTACAGCAGAGACGCTACGTGTTCTCAAATGGGAAAATCCTGTCAGAACTGGTGTCATATTTGGTATTTTGGTTGGATCCATTTTACTGACTCAGTCTTACTCTTTGCTTCAAATCGTCTCTGCTGGCTTATCAATTGCAATCTTTGTAAACCTCGTTTACGTTTGTGGCACTAGATTCTTTCAGACCGTTGTGGCTGACCATACTGCCCACAACCCATATGCGTAAGTTGAAAAATTTAGAAAGTATCATATGATGGTGATTGATATTTTGGACAATATAGATTCATATTGGAGAACGATGAAGACAATTTGTTAAACAAGGAAAATGCAGTCCATTACAGTTCAATTGCCGTAGATATTGCTGAAACTATTGCAAGAGCTTTAACACGTATCATCTTTATTGAAGACCCAGTCAAAAGCACAAAGGTAAAAAGAAAAAAAAATATTAAAAAAGCAATCACACCAATAACAAATTAATTTCCCCAGTGGTTTGGCATATTTTTCACAACATGGAGAATATCGGCCTATGTTCCAAGTCGTATCATTATTTTGTTTATTATAAGCTCCGCCTTCATTGTTCCTCGTCTTTATATCAGTAACAAGGACTTGATTGACGCACGTATTCAGCAAGGTCAAGCTATACTAAACACACAAATAAAGAACGCTCAAGAATTAGCCAGTGCTCAACTTGCTAGTGTAAAGGGTCGCATCAATGAAGCAAAGAACAGCGCTAAAGATGCCGCTGCTTCTACTGCTAATGCCACTGCTGACGCTAATCCTACGGCTTCTACCTCCACTAAGAGTAATAAAGCTGATTGAACCATTTTCGTATTCAGACGAGATTGTTGCTGTCTTTCATCCTCGTTCTTGTGTAGCCTCAAATAATAAAATCATATTTTTTAAAATTGCTATTTTTCTTTTCTCTTTTTCTTTTTCTTTATTTTTTTTTCTCAAGTTTATTAGTATCGTTCTGTAACAGTAATATCAATGCCCTTCTCTGAAGTGATTGATACTCGATCAACTATTAGTGCTCCAGCACAAAAAACGATCGAGCCGAACGGTGTCAATAGCGGCAAAAGTGATGTACCCGACTTTACTGAATTTAAACTGGAGGGCTTTAAGATGAATCAGGACACGGAAATAACACCTTCTCCACATCGACTTCGTGAAGCCCGTAGATCTTTAGTTTTATATTTGGAACCAAATCCAGGAACACCTATTCAAACTTCTCTAAAGACATTTCAAGACAAGACCTTTATTCAATTCGGACCAAATCAAGCTCACAACACACGAGCTCACGTATCCATTCTGGGAAGAGTTTTGATTGAAAGAGGAGATGACTTTTCAACAAAGTGGAAAACGCTAGATGAATTTGTCCAAGTGCTTGACAAGGAAATCAAAAAATGTCATTTAAAGGCACCCCACTTTACTGGATTTGAAATTTTAGATAAACCCACTCGCTCATTAGTCATTAATGTCAGAATCAACTCTGATTATCAAGCATTAGGAAAGGCGATCGAACAACAAATGGCGTCCAAATGTATAGCGCTCGAAGTCAGTCCAATGGATAAAATTCATTTGGCTTATAATGTATTGAAATCACTTTCAAGACCTGCTTTAAAGAGAATGAAAGAAAAGGCAGAATCAACCATTGATATTTATGATTGGGTAAAGACAGGTGGGTCCTGGAGACTCGCATTATACGAGGTCATGGTAGAAAGTCAAGTTGTAGGTGTTCAGCATCAATTAAATGAAATTCGCACTTGGCCCATCCAACCTAAAACTCAAGACTCGTTTACCTCTAATATACCTGTATCTCTTCGTATTAAACTTTCATTCTTATCCTCATGGTTTACCTCTTCTACATCCTCCTTTTTATCTTCTTCTACAACCAAAAAAGTAATCGCTTCCTCCGCTTCGAATCAACCTTCAAATGCTGTTGTATTGCGCCAACGATCCAAAAATCCAGGACATCAAACTGTTTAATATCCCTCTTTTTAATACTTAATCTCCCTCTCAGTAACAGCAATAGAAATAAAAGAAGTAGTAGTGGTCTTAGTAATAGTAGTAGTAGTAGTAGTAGTAATACATGATAATATTATTAGCTTCGTTTATTTCTTTTTTCTTGTATTTCGTCGTCGTCATCCTTATTATATATAACAGCTTTGCTCTATTCCATTTTAACATCTTCCTCTACTCCACGAATATAAAGAACATTATTACATCTATACAACGTGAAATACGAAATTAGCAATTTAGCATTTTAAGCATATTTAAAGACTTTATACCTAATTAACACTTCACCAAGTGTTCCTTGGGAAACACCGTTTTGGAATTCTTCTGTGTTTGCTAACTAAACAATTGAAAATATCAATGAGTGACGAAAGAACTTCTTTCGCGTTTCAAATATTATACAATACTTGGAGGTTCATGTAATTGTCAACTGAAACAAGATAACCTTGATATTCACCACCCCACTTCAACTTGACGGCAACAGGTTTACCAGTGAGCTCGTTCAAAAAAGGTTTAGGGTTGACGGGTACAAACTAACAAATTGAAATCGTTTATGTAAATTAGTGATTGTTTAAATACGTGCATTTTTTCAAGTATTTAGAGTGACAATTAAGAGATGTATGAGAGTCCTTTAATATGTATCACTCATGAATCGGATCTATATCTTACAGCAGACATGGTTAACTTCTTGTTGATTGAAGGAGAGTTTGCTAAAGGCGAAAAAAAGATTTTTTGGCCAGCCAAGTGACGTGGAGTGGCAGCTAAAATTCAAGTGGCGCAAATGGAGGCAAATGAGCGATCGTGAGCGATTTATAGATATATCTCAATAGAGCCCTATTGCTCGATATCGTTTCTTCAATGCGATAAACCTCATATTACAGAATTCGCTATTGCAAATAATTGTGAGTTATCATCAGTCAAAATGAAGAGTCCTGATAACGCAATGCATAACCAGATAAGTCGCTAATTACTATTGGTGGTAATTTGTGTCACAATCCTCATTATTAAGCGAGAGAAAGGTTTTCCCTTTTCTTTTTTTTCCACTTCTTTTTTTTTCTGCAAACGTATTCCAAATGGTTCGCTGGATCTCACTTGCAGTTTTGACCTTTGCTTTGTCTTGTGCTCAAGCTGTACAGCAGCAAATTCCTTTACAAGCTGATAAAGTTCATTTAAAGAAAGACGCTCATGATCGCGCTCATAAGTTACTTCGACACAACCCACTTATTGACACCCACAACGACCTTCCCATGTACGTACAAAGGCCAGGAGATTTTATAATACTTTTTTTACAGTATTAAATATGTAAAAATGAATAGGTGGTTGGCGTTTGAATTCAAGGGCAAAATCAATGATTTGAATTTAACTCATTTGGGCAACTGGTCTCACACTGATATTGAAAGACTTCGTGAAGGTCATGTATCAGGACAATTTTGGAGTATCTATTTTGATTGCGACGTTGACCCTGCACAAAATCAAGTGCTGAGAGCTATTGAATCCGTGGATGCAACTAGAAGAATGATTGATTTATATCCTGACACATTTCAATTTGTGACCAACACTAAAGAGTTTAAGAGAGCTACTCGTCATGGCCGTATTGCTTCCATGATGGGTATGGAAGGTGGGCAAATGATTGATAGTTCTATGGCTGCACTTAGACAGTTTTACCAGCTGGGTGTTAGATATATGACTGTAAGTTTCGATAGTGTGTCCTTCAACCGCCTTTCTAACTTCATATACATAGCTGACACATAATTGCCATACGCCTTGGGCAGAGTCCTGTTGTGATCCTAATCCTCCTCCCTTTGATAAAGGCTTGGGATTAACTGAATTTGGAAAAAACATCATCCTTGAAATGAATCGTTTGGGTATGCTTGTGGATATCTCTCATGTTGCTCATTCTACCATGAACGCTGTCCTCGACGTCACACGCGCTCCTGTATTATTCTCTCACTCTTCAAGTAATGCTCTCTGTGATATCGAAAGAAATGTGCCAGATACTGTTTTAAAGAGATTAGACGATACAGATGGTGTAGTTATGATCAACTTTTACAACTCTTTTGTTGAATGTGATCCAAACAAGGAAGCTACCCTTTCAACTGTTGCTGATCATGTCGAGTATATCGCTTCCGTCGCTGGTCGTCATCGTGTTGGTGTAGGTGCTGATTACAATGGTATCGAACGTACTCCTACTGGTCTTGAAGATGTTAGCAAATATCCTGATTTATTTGCAGAATTAATTCGTCGTGGTTGGTCAGATGAAGACTTGATTGGTTTGGCTGGAAAGAATTTCTTACGTGTCTGGAAAAAGGTCGAGCTTGTTAGTGAACAAATTGCTCGTTCCAAAGAGCTTCCTGCTGAGGACAGATTGGAAGATTATCAATAAATTAGGCATTTTCGCACTTTTTAATTTTCCATCTGTAAACATGTTGTATTTCAGCTTACGAATAGGAAATAACCCGACTTGAATCTTCAGAGCTTTACTCTGGCCCTTTTTAAATTAGATCGAGTACATAGGAACAATATGGCACATATATTGGGTGGTAGTATTACTCGAGTTTTGCACATTCTAAATAAAGACAAAATAATATGCACTTTCCCACATTATTAATATATTTAGAAGTCTTAATTTTGATAAAATATACTTGCAATTCGAGTTGTACTTGACGTCGTTCACTTAGGATTTAAGAACTGCACAGAAGCATGATTGCAGAGCGCATTTAACCAGAGATTCGTACATAGAAGATGTTGTTGTAGCAGCTATATGTCCATTAACTCCGTTGTTGTACCCCGGATACATAGTAGTTACAAGTAAATAATATTGACTAAACCTGGACGAATACCATGTGATAATTTGATTTTTTAATCTTCGCTTCCATTTTTATTATTTCCTCTTTTCCTTTCTTCTTCTCCACAACATTATTTTTGGGGTTCAGTCCTTGTTTTTACTTTAAAAAACAAGTAAGAAGCAAATGGCAAGACAACAGCAACAGAACAGACATTCCATTATAGACGATGAACTTCATGCCTTTGATCTAACATGGAGAAATTATTTACCCTCTGTTTCGACCTTTTGTTGCTTCAACAGAGGTATTCGACTTGAAGATACAGACGATACAGTGATAGAGCCAGCCTATTACAATGATCACACTCTATATAGAGGAGAAGCATTGCAGAATTATTTGGATAACTCGAGAGACTGGGAGTTCGATTCTGTTTTAGGACAAAATGATGAATTACCCCAATTTGTAACAAGAAATCCTTTCGGGACTGCAAGTATTAAAAAGAAGAAAAGTAAAAGCAAAAAGAACAAGAAAAAAAGAGAACGTCCCGTTGTCATGGAAACAGATCTTGAAGAGGGCGATACAATTGTCGGCTACGATATCGAGGACAACCAAGCTTATTACCATGATGATGCTGAGTTTCTGGGAGATGATCAAATTGCCAGCTTGGCCTACAATAGAAATAGTAGTCAGGTAAGATGACTCTCTTCATCATTCCATTTTAGGCGATCTGATTATTAAAGTTAAAATAAACAGGTGATGGACCAATATGGCGAAGAATTATACTACCAACATGTCCAAGGCCCCACCGTACAAGAAATGCAAACTCCACCACCACCAACGCAATTTTACGCAGCGCGATCTATGCCTGTAATGAACTTTGATGACAAAGGAGAGGAGCAGAATTACGATGATTACGAGGAGAGAGTAGTGACTGTACCAGGTCCATCAACAGTAAAACCACAAGCATCTATTGAAGCTGCTCAAGCATTATTAAGTGAACAATTGGATGACTTAACGGAGAAATTAGCTTTCATTAAAAACAATATCATTCACATCCAACCACCAGCGACACAAGAAGATGAAATCGATGATAGCGATAGAAATACATTACATACAATCAAAAAACATAGTGAGGATGATCAAAAGTAAAAGTTAGAATAATTCCACTTTACCCGAATAGCAAGAGTATTAATTTCTTTGTTCACTTCATAGTTCCATGTCTTCAGATATTGATTCTATTACATCCGAAGCACTTAATGTTTATGAAAATACAGCAACTACATATGAAAACAATGTGCAGCAATCATCTTCATCACGATACTCCACAGGAGATGAACTTCATATACCCTCCCTTGTAGACAATACCCCATTTGTATCAGATCAACATCCATTCACTTACTTTAACGAAGACAACAATCAATATGACAACGAAGACAACACAGAGCAACAAGCCCAGGACGAAGAAACAGACCAAATCTTAAATGTCAGAAATATAGTCTTTGACTTTGGCAAAAAATGGCTCGGTGTCTAGATTCTTTGGTTTGATACTGAAAGAAGCCTTTCCCTACTCAAAACACATATTCCTTTACATTTCTACATTCATTTCCTTCTAATTTTTATTCTTA
The DNA here is from genome assembly GCA_000587855.1 of Mucor irregularis B50. NCBI lineage: Eukaryota > Fungi > Mucoromycota > Mucoromycetes > Mucorales > Mucoraceae > Mucor > Mucor irregularis. The sequence goes on from KK076530.1 coordinate 181,952, forward strand.
CTACTACTACTCATTGTTCACACACACACACACATCTAAAATTTGCTTTTTTTTTTTCACTCTATTTACCCTAATACTTTAATACTTTATTTCTATGAATACCTATCAAACTCTCAAGAAAATCTTGTGTGTATTGCTATAAAATTGTACGACTCACCTTCATTTTTCTGAGGAGAGAAACAAAAAGTTAATTTACGGCTGTTGTATTTACTCTGTATTTCTTGTTTCCGATTATTAAATACTTGTTTCATATGAATAAGTGCGTTCCCATCTTATACCATCAGATAATATAGATTATTATGAAACATTTCATTAAAAACCTGCCTTTTGCACTGGAAAAGAGAAAATATTTCGTAAGGTTGTTCCAAGACAGAATGGGTAGTTCTTTCCTAGAGTCAATTATAAACGTATCCAAAACAAAGGTGTGCTGCTCATTGACCAATTCGCGCCAAAGTAATACCAGCAAAATGTAATATATTTGATGTAGATAGGAGTTGACGGTTTCTCCTCTACTTAGCAAACCAACCATGGCTCTCGAAGGAAATACAAGGAGATGTGTCGCTTAAAAAAATTGGATTTTGAAGCCGTACATCATTGGCCACTACATTTTTCCGCTTTTGGCACAAAATGACACAACGTTGTTGGGCACGACGATTTTTTTTTTTTTAGAAGCAGATATAAAAACCTTGATCTGTGTGCATGACATAATTCTTCCATCTTCTTTCTTTTCTCTATTTTGCACATCATGGACCACATTAAAAGCTTTTTCTTCAAAACCAATCCAACCCCACTGTTAAAGTAAACGACAAGGAACATATCTTTCGTTCTAAAGTCGCTAAAGATGGGTTTGTCAGTACGCCTTTATATCCCAAGTTGAACAAGGCCGACTGTTCCATTGACAAAGTATGGAAACATACCGTAGATAGTAATGGTTACAAACCTGTGTTTGGTAACCGTGATTTGATCAAGGTAAGTAAATATCTCTTTTTTTGTCACAAAAATATTGACCTTCTCGTATCTGTAGATTCATACCAAAGAACACAAACCAAGCGAGCCTGGGGAGAAACCCAAGAAGTGGTCTTACTTTGAGCTTGATGAGTACAAGTGGATGAATTTCCGCGAAGCCGATGAACAAGTTAAAAAGATTGCCAACGCCTTGCAAAAACACGGTCTCAAGAAAGGCGACATCGTCATTTTATTCTGTAAAACAAGGTAGGGTGTATAGGTACTGTGTCTTATTTGCTACAGTAAAACTAATTTTGATAATCATACAGAGCCGAATGGATGATGACTGCTTTAGGTGAGTCGCGAAGTTTTTTCTAAATGTAACCAAGATACTGATGCCATGATATCATAGCTTGTTTCACTTTGGGATTAGTTATTACTACCGCGTACGATTCAATGCCCGCAGACGCCGTCAATCACATCATCAAAGAGACCGAAGCCAAAGCCATCTTTACCGAAGTAAGTGTTTTTTTTTAAAAAACTATTCGATCATCGAGCTTACGCTCCTTATCTTAGGCTTCTTTATTTGGAACTTTAAACAAGGCTTACACCAAATTGGAAAAGAGTGAACAACCTAAATTCGTGTTCTATGCTGGTAAAGATTTCGAAGCACCGGAGGAGGTTGAAAAGTTTAAAAAAGGTAAAGCTGACGATGTTGAGATCGCTCAGTTCATCAATGTTATTGAGAACGGTAGCACGGACGTTCAAGCAAGTTCTGGACCTAAGCCAGAGGATCTCGCGTTGATTATGTATACTTCTGGCTCAACTGGAGCACCTAAAGGTGTGGAATTGACTCACGCTAACCTTATCGCCGCTATGGGTGCTGCTCAGTACCTCGTCATTGAATTTTTGGAAAACGGAAACCATTCTTATATTGGTTTCTTGCCTCTTGCTCACGTCTTGGAATTTTTGATTGAATTGATCATGATCTCTCTTGCCATTCCAATTGGATATGGTAGTATCCGTACTTTAATGAATGATTCGGTTTGTGGCCCTAATGGCGAAGGTAAGGGTGAAGGTGATCTCAAGGCCTTAAAGCCTTCTATCATGGCCGGTGTACCTGCAGTTTGGGAGAAGATCAAAAAGGGTGTAGAATCACAGTTAGAAAAGAAGCATTGGACTGTTAAGAAAACATTTGAAGGTTCGTATATGACGTAAAATCAATGTCACTCAACATGAATGTTAATACGATACACTATTAGCTGCCTATGGGTGCTGCTCAGTACCTCGTCATTGAATTTTTGGAAAACGGAAACCATTCTTATATTGGTTTCTTGCCTCTTGCTCACGTCTTGGAATTTTTGATTGAATTGATCATGATCTCTCTTGCCATTCCAATTGGATATGGTAGTATCCGTACTTTAATGAATGATTCGGTTTGTGGCCCTAATGGCGAAGGTAAGGGTGAAGGTGATCTCAAGGCCTTAAAGCCTTCTATCATGGCCGGTGTACCTGCAGTTTGGGAGAAGATCAAAAAGGGTGTAGAATCACAGTTAGAAAAGAAGCATTGGACTGTTAAGAAAACATTTGAAGGTTCGTATATGACGTAAAATCAATGTCACTCAACATGAATGTTAATACGATACACTATTAGCTGCTATCGAGATGAAATGGAATTTACTAAAGTTCTTTGGCAAACCCAACGCATTGACTGCTGCTTATGATTCTGTCATTTTTGGTGCTATTCGCGATATTACTGGTGGTAATCTCCAATTCGGCATTTCCGGTGGTGCCCCCGTTTCTTTCGAAACTCAAAAGTTTATTACTTCCACTTTATGTTACATGCTCCAAGGTTATGGGTAAGAATGATTTATCTTTTCAAATACAAAAATTTACTTTAGTTACTTATTTATAAATCAATAGCCTGACGGAATGTTCTGGCCTTGCTGCTATTACTCTTCCTAGTTATGGTATGGTTACTGGTGTCATCGGTCCCCCCTCTCCCTCTATTGAATTCCGTTTCGTGGATGTTCCCGATACCGATTACAAGGCTGAGGAGAATGTAGGTGAGCTTTGGCTTCGTGGTCCTTCTCTTATGAGAGGTTATCACAAGAGACCCGATCTTACCAAGGAGGCTATCACTGAGGATGGATGGTTTAAGACTGGTGATATTGCACGTTTGAACCCTGATGGTACTTTTGCTATCACTGATCGTGCAAAGAATTTGGTCAAGTTGGCTCACGGAGAGTATATTGCATTGGAAAATCTCGAATCTAAATACCGTAATTGTGGAGGTATCAAAAATATCTGTCTTGTGGCTGATAGTGACAAGTCTTATATCATTGGTGTTGTTGAACCCGTTGACAATGATGTCGATAAGGATACTCTCTTAAAGGAGCTTCAAAGTACTGCCTCTTCTTCTGGGTGTAGTCGTGTAGAAACAGTCAAAGACATTGTAGTCACCCGCAATGTTGAATGGATGAACGAGTATATGACTACTAGTGGAAAAATCAAGCGTAGAGATATTGTCAAGGGTAACAAGGAGGAAATTGACAAAATCTACAAGTAAACCTTCCAAAACATTACACTACGTAACCTGTAGAATGTATATACAAACACATATATCAATCACTTATTCTCTTATTTATATACTTGAACTCTGTTATTTCTAATAAATACATATTCTCTATACTTTTTCTCGTCGTGTTTACAGATGAATTTTTTTTGCTTTAATTGTGCTGTAAAGCTGTTGTGTGGAACAAGTTTTAGCATTTCAAAATTTAATAGACACAAAGAGTATACAAGTATTCGAATATATTTCCCAAGCACGACATTTATTCTTATCGCGAAGAATACCAGTTGTTAATTTTTTAGCATGCATAATTGGCTCGATGTTTATTATTTCGTGATTTGCATGAAAAATGAGGCTCGCAACAGGTAAGCTACAGCTTCTCAAACGTAGTACTGTATCCAAACAAATCACATAATCAGTAAGTATCATTTCATAATTCACTTACAAACTAAATGCAAAGCTATGCTACGCGCACAATTACTTTACAACGAGGCGCAGAAATTTTTGTGCAATGAGGGGGAGCTGTTGCTGAATAATCGGATCTGTGTGATACAACGGAAAAATTTTCCCGAGAGTGTTTATGCATAATCATTCACCGAGAAAGCGCATCGCCAACTTGTATAAAAAGACGCATTAATGCAAGTTGGATTTTCGCTATCAAACAATCTTTTGTTAATAAATAATAATAATAATAATCATTTAAAATGACCTCTGGAAATTCTCATAAAGTCGCTGTTCCCGTCGATAAGAAGATCGCCATCAAAAGTGTTCCTCGCCCCGTTGCAGTGAAAAATTCCGTCGTTGTGAAGAACAAGATTTCTGGCCTCAACTTTGCTGATATTTATCAACTTCAAGGCAAGTTTCCTCTCCCTGAAAGTGGTGTTCTCGGACTCGAAGGGTAAGTGTAATATGTAGAAGCGTGGTGATGTATGGGGGTATCTGATAAAGTCTATACTTTATGTAGAGCTGGTGAAGTCGTTGAAGTTGGTGAAGGTGTGACCCAATTCAAGGTTGGCGACCGTGTATTTGCTGTAGGCCAATCTTCTCATGCAGAGTACAGTTTGTTGACTGATTTGGATATTCGTGTTAGCAAGATTCCCGATAGTATCAGTTACGAAGCAGCCGCGGCGTTGTTTGTGCAAGCTATTACCGCTATTACCTTGATCGAAGAATCCTACAAAGTCCAAAAGGGAGAATACGTTCTTGTTCACGCTGTGGCTGGAGGTGTTGGCTCTTTATTAGCTCAACTTCTCAACGAAAAGGGCGCTATCGTAATTGGTACCACAAGTTCAAAGGAAAAGGCAGAATTTGCAAAGAAAAACGGAGCCCATCATGTTATTAATTACAAGGAAGAAAATTTCGTCGAAAGAGTTTTAGAAATCACTGAAGGAAAGGGTGTTCACCTTGCGTTGGATAGCGTTGGTGGAGCTGGATTCGCGGATTCTATCAAGTCTCTTCGTACTAATGGTACAGTTATTTCCTTCGGCTCTGCTGCAGGTCCTATTCCTCCCGTAAGTTTTATTGAAAAAAGTTTTTCAAAGATTTGAACAAGTCATTAATACTTTTTTTATATCATTTAGCTTGAAGTGAATAGTCTCTTTGGCAAAAATGTTCATGTTGGTGGTGTCTCTGTATATGGCTACATCTCAACTCCTGCCGATTTCCAAAAGTGGACCAACCGTTTCTTTGAATTGGTTGCCAAGAATCAATTAAAGTATACTCTCTACAAGACTTATACCTTTGACGAACTTCCCCAAGCTTTTGAAGATCTCGCAAGTGGTAAAACTTTTGGCAAACTTTTATTAACTTTGTAAATACCTCCTAAAAAACATAAATCTATCTATCTACAATTTGTTTAATCATGCACTACTGTCTTTTTCAAACAAATGATCAAACGCATCTCCACACCCCTTTTCCTGCATCCAGGCTTGTAAACCGCTGAGAGAATTATGGTTTGCAAAGGGCCCATGGATATCGAACTTGACTTCTGTCATATCTTGAAATAATCTAGCTTCATTAAGTTCTATATTATTATTACATTCTAGCTTTTGTTTCCATCGAGATGACATTTTGCGGTGACTCGCGGGGATATCAGCCCAAGAAATAGTCTTGATATCGTTCACAAATTGAATGACGCTCTTCTCTGGACCTTCTAAGCACATGCATCCAGGTTTGCCAGGACATAAAAACCCAGTGATATTATATTTAGGAGCCCAATCAATGATATGACCTCTCTAAATTAAGAATGAGCCATCAAGATCAATGCTTGTCAAATTATTTCATTCTTACCTTTTCTCTAGTGTAAATCATGGGAAACCAAATCCAGTCTCTTAAAAAAGTGACAGGTCCACCTTCGGCAAGGATTTGTTCTCTCTTCAACCCTTGTTTTACCTTTTCTGCGTATGCAATTGCATAAGGCTCAGTGATGGATTGAAGTTGTTGCATTTTCTCGATAATCCAAGTAGATCTATCTTCAGCATCGTCTATTGTAATGTTGTTCAGTGTGTTGACAAGTGTTTCATGATCTTCTCTCGATAACCACAGGTTGGACGCTGAGGGTAACACAAGGTGATAATCAGTTTTGTTCTTGAGTGAAATACTGCCCTTGAACGTTAGATAAATAACTTGTTCCTCGTCTTCGTTATCGTCTGTTTCTGGTATTTCTATGGGTGCCTTGATTGTGAATTCCAAGTTTGAAGGTAGGTTTTCAAAACTAGCCCAAGTGTCCGATTCCCAACATGCATGCAATTGGGTATAGAGTTCTTGATCTTCTTTGCGTTGAAATTCGAATTCCTTGTCGAAATAAATAGACTGTAACAAGTCTATGGTTGTCACTGCCTCTGCCAGCAGCTCAGTTGTTGACATGGCAAAAAGAAAAGGTTGTGTTTTTTTTTAAAGCGGGGTAAGCGGACTTTTTACGGTTCTCGACGAATTTCAGTCACTGCTGCTTTTGTGTTTCTACAGTCGCTTCATACACGAAACCTTTCCCCTTTTTCGTAATATTGGTTTATACATACTAGAAAAAGAAAAGAGAAAAGTGTAAAATGAGTAGTTCGGGAAACCATCTGGGTAACACGCCATTAAATTTGGCCAAGCTAAGAGAGCTCTCAAGAAGAGAATTACCAGAGATTTTAGATAAAGTAAGATGAACAGCATAGTAGGAAAAGAAGCTTGGTTGGTCGACTAAACATCTCGAAATAGGTTAGAGGAAAGAAAGGACTTGTACTGGATCCTACTTTAACAGGACCTTTGAGTTTGATTGCGGAATTTACGTTATTGAAGGTGAGTTGAAGCTGGTATGGAAAACTTGGAGCACAGGAGGTGTAACGTAACTTTTACGAAATAAGGATCATGGTGTGGAAAAGATTTATCACCTCGAAAATGACACACTTGAAACAGACTGTCCTGGATTGATTTATATTTGTCGACCCAAGTTGAAATACATGCGATACATTGCTAGTAAGGGATCTTTTTGCTATATTGTTTGAACCACACGCTTATTCTCTCTCTCTCAATTTAAACAGATCATATCAAGCATTTCTCCAAAACTACTAAAGTTGATTGTTGGTTATTTTTTGTTCCTGAGCGCACCATGATTTGTGAGCGTGTCTTGGAAGAGGAAGGTGTAAAAGGTGATATTACTATTGGTGATTATGCTATGGATTGGATACCCTGTGAAGATGATTTGATTTCAATGGAATTAGACCCCTCAACGTGGAAAGAGATCTATTTAGTACGTAGTAATGATGAGACAAGAGAAAAAGATGTGAATAGATGTTAAAAGAGGTACACTTTACTGTATAGGACGGAGATCAAACATCGATACATTATGCAGCAAAATCACTGATGCGACTTCAATCCATTTACGGTCTATTTCCTCGTATTCTTGGTAAAGGTGACGCAGCCAAGGTAATATTACACAATATATATATATACATAGGGTTAGTTGCAGAGATGATACTTAAAATGATTTGTTATTAGCAACTAGCAGATATGTTATTACGTATGAGAAGAGAACAATCAGTGACGGATGAAGTGTCAAGCACGACTGCAGCAAAGACACCCTCTTTACTCAATACGATCTCCAACCATATAGATCAATTTATAATCATTGATCGTAATGTAGATCTTGTTACTCCATTATGTACAGAACTTACTTATGAAGGTTTGATTGATGAGACCATTGGTATCAAGCACTGCTTTGTGGAATTAGACGCATCCCTTGTAAATCCTGCTCAACCTGCTGCTACACCTGGTACTATGAAGGGAGTCCCACCACCACCCACACCTGCTGCTACTGTACCCGCGAGTAGTGGTAGTTCGCCTGCTAAAAAGAAGAAATATGTACTCAACTCCTCTGATAAGCTTTTTGGCCAGTTGAGAGATCAGAATTTTGCTGTTGTGGGAGGTATGCTGAACAAAATTGCCAAACGTATCAACGAAAACTATGAAGCAAGTAGAGAGAATGTTTACTATGCTGGACCTCATTTTAACGTATTTGCATAATGATTAGGAACGACATAATGCAAAAACGGTTGCACAAATCCGTGATTTTGTCGGTAGACTGGGCGAACTTCAGCAGGAACATCAATCGTTAAAGATTCGTAAGTTTGTTATCTTTTCCTTTTTATGTAAATTAATATATTAATTGCATATATTAGATACTGGTATCGCTGAGGAGATTATCGGACATACAGTGACTGATGAATTTAATAAGGTGTTGGAAGTACAGCAAAGTAAGTAGTAGCAATAAATAATGACAGATAAGAGAAACAGTTTTCATCCTCCGAACTAATATCAAATCTAAAAAAGATGTGGTTGCCGGTATTGATGGCAATAGAGAACCAGAATACATTGAAGAGATGATTGACAAACAAAAACCACTGGTTCAAGTCCTTCGTTTACTATGTCTTATGTCCTTGGCTCAAGGAGGATTAAAGCCAAAGCTATACGATCACTTTGAAAGGGAAATTGTTCAGGTATAGTAGTGAGAAACCGGACAAATGAAAAAAAAGGCATGATTTACTGATAAAAGAATAGGCGTACGGTTACGAGCACCTGCAAACGTTACACAGATTGGAAAAACTCGGGCTTTGGGTGAAAAGAACGAATTCCGCCGCTTCCCGTAGCACGTTTGCTCAATGTAGACGTTTGTTACGCTTAATTGTCGATGATGTCGATGAATTTCATCCAAACGATATATCGTATGTTTATTCTGGGTATGCACCTCTTAGTATTCGATTAGTACAATGTGCTATGCAAAAGCTCGGTTTAAATCATACTAGTCAAGGTTCCCTTGCAAGTATTACAACCACAGCTGGCACGAGTGCTGCTAGTTTATTCTCTTATGTTGGACATAGTACAGCTAATTTTATTCGAGATGAAAAGTCAAATCAAGAGAACAATAGTAATGGCAACAGTGTAAATGGAAGCTTAAATGGAAAGGGCAATGGTGGTGGTGGCTGGCGTGGTTCGGAGGATATACTGAAACTATTGCCCGGCACATCATTCGATATCAAACAAACTGTAGAATATGGAGCTGAAACAAACGCGGCTATGGCTCGAGCTAAGCGACATGGACTTCAACATGGAAAAACCACAATTGTTTTCTTCTTGGGTGGATGTACTCATACGGAAGTATCGGCTGTCAGATTTTTAGCTCAACACGATGAAGGTAATTATTCATTTTCTTATTTAGTCAATTAAAAAGCCCGAAATTAAATCATTTTATTATAGGTCGTGATTACTTGGTTGCTACGACACAAATTATTAATGGTAACTCCTTCTTAGCGCCCATAATTCAAACAAGACAAGAGTAATAAAAAAATAAAATAAAAATTTTCAATATTTCATGTTTGATGACAAGTCGACGGTCCTTTCTTTGATTGGCCAAATTTTGAGCATCCCATTTATTCTTTCGGAATTAGAAAACTTTTCCAACAAATACCCAACCATAGAAAAATATTCTCTCTCTTTTTTTTGCTCTCTTCAACTTTACAGTAAAAAAGAACTCAATGGCACCACTTGTGTTGAAAGTTAAAGGCAACAAAACCTTTTTACCTTTCTCGACACTTTCTTCAGAAGACGAACTTAGCCAAACTTGGCGAGTCTGTACAAAAGTGAAAGACTCTCTTGAGAATGGTTCTCGATTAGAGAACTTATCGTGGCGACTTTGGTTTCGACAGCAGTTACTGACAAATAGCAAAAAGAACACCAGTCAACAATTTAGAAAGTTATCTATCTCAACTGCCCGAAAATTAAGTAGCCATGTTAGTTTATTGCCTTTAAAGGAGCTACCGGTTAAGCCGGAAGGTATTGCTGAAATGGTTCAAGATAACTTTATTCAGCAGCAAAAAGAGCAAGAGCAACAATTGCAGCAACAAATACAACAACAACAACAACAACAATTGTTATTACAGCAGCAGTTGCAACAGCAAAGTCTCGCTGTACCTGTGAATGATTCTTTAATGAACTCAAATAGTTTCTATGGTAACAATAATCAGCAGCAATCACAACAACAGCAAGGACAGAACAACTATACTTTACCTCAATTTACCTCGATTAGAGAACTTATCGTGGCGACTTTGGTTTCGACAGCAGTTACTGACAAATAGCAAAAAGAACACCAGTCAACAATTTAGAAAGTTATCTATCTCAACTGCCCGAAAATTAAGTAGCCATGTTAGTTTATTGCCTTTAAAGGAGCTACCGGTTAAGCCGGAAGGTATTGCTGAAATGGTTCAAGATAACTTTATTCAGCAGCAAAAAGAGCAAGAGCAACAATTGCAGCAACAAATACAACAACAACAACAACAACAATTGTTATTACAGCAGCAGTTGCAACAGCAAAGTCTCGCTGTACCTGTGAATGATTCTTTAATGAACTCAAATAGTTTCTATGGTAACAATAATCAGCAGCAATCACAACAACAGCAAGGACAGAACAACTATACTTTACCTCAATTTACTTCTGATCAAAATAGCAATGAAATGGTAGAATTGGATGATATTTTCAATGCGTTTAATAACGAGTTTAATATTCCAACAAATGCAGATATGGGCATGGCAGATGGCTGGGATTTCGGTATACCTTCTCCAACCAATCCTTATTATTCACCTACACAGACTACAAGTACACCTGCTCTTACTCTTCAACATCCCACTTCTACTGTCAACGATACTGCTTCTTCTTCTTCCACCACTACCACAAACAACAACAACAACAGCAGCAATACTGCTACAGCGACTAGTCCTAATTTATTTGGATATGATATTTCTCCTCAACAAACAAATTTAATACCCCCAAATGAAGTGAATACTAGCAGTAGCGATGCTGCAATGTATGTTTCTGGTTCATCTATGCCTCCTCCTCCTACAGCAACACTTCGTAATAAGATACTGGGTAATATGCAAGGTCAATTACAATTACAGCAACAATTTCGATTCAATAGTTCGAGCCAAGGATTCAACACGGGGGGTTTCCAACAACAAACTCCACCCATGTCAGCATCAAACAGTGCTTCTACTATTGCAAGTACTAATTCTATACAAATGGGGGGTCTCATGGATGATATCTCGATTGGTACAAACATGTAAGTTTTCTCTTTTTGCGCAGTAATCATAGTTATTTGGAAAACAAAAATATTTATAATATTTTTTCCTTTTAGTATGAATCAATCACAAACAAATAGATATACCGAGTTCGCAGAGCATCTTCAGCAACGTCGATTCTCTGCTTCAGCACCTAACTCACCTCCTTTCCATGCAAATAGTAATTATGAAGCAACAAAAATGCGTAAATCTGCAACTGCAGCGACGACGACAACAACAAGTGGTTTGGATGGACAGCCCAAACCTGTGTGTACTAATTGCGGTGCTACAAGTACACCTCTTTGGAGAAGATCTGCTGAAGATGAATTATTATGTAACGCGTGTGGATTATAGTAAGTATTGGTGCATGTATAATATTTAGTTGATTACGTTAACTAATTAAGAAAATGATTAGTCAAAAATTACATAATGCACCTCGACCTAAAACCTTAAAACCACATAACGCAAGAAAAGAAGCAAGAGACGACGAAGCATCACAATTAGTGTGTTCAAACTGCTCAACAACAACAACACCTTTATGGCGAAGAGATGATGAAGGCGCACCTTTGTGTAACGCATGTGGATTATAGTAAGTTTGAGATAAGAGAATTATATCGCATGTCAAAATTACTCACCAGAAAAAAAAAACTTGTTTTTAGTCTGAAATTACACCATGAACGACGTCCATTATCCATGAAGACAGATATTATCAAAAAGAGACAAAGATACGAAAGTAATAGTAATCCTACCGCTTCAGCGGCGGCGGCGGCAGCAGCAGCCGCAGCAACAGCAGCGAACGGAGGTAGAAAGAATGGCAAAAAGACTAAAGTGAGTAACGACCCACCCGAGTCACCTAACTCGACTTCTTCTTCGGCTGTGCCCCCCTCTACGATCATGGAGGAAATGTCACCCCCACTCGCACCTTTTGGACAGAATTATAGCGGAGGATTCAATCCACAACTTCCTCAACAACATCCAGCTAACAATGGTTTTGGAGTGCCTACAATAGATCCATCAACTATGGACGACTTGATGCCCAACAATTACTATTAAGACCCTCTCTTTCTTTTTATTCATTTACAACATATATAATTGCATTTTTGTCCCTCCTCTTGTACTATAAAATCATCCTCCCCCTCTTGTTTTTTTCAAAGAAAAAAAAAGCCTCCCTCATATTTATTCTAATTCGTAATAAATCTTTATTTGTTGGACAATGGTTCAACCTTTTCTAAAAGCAAATCTTGATGCACAATGCGTTGAAATTCCAAGAATTTCGCTTCAAAATCCATGACAGACAATGGTGGTTGATGGCGGAACCAGAATTGATCGAAGTGAAAGAATAAATAGCAGTAGAATTCTTGGAAGTTGTTTATCTCTGTGCCAAATTGAAACAGGTACAATTGTAATTTCTTGGATTCCAAGATTTGATAAGCGAATTTTGTGATATTGATGCCCACAATAGCGTAAGGATACCAATGCACAGGATGAGATGCGTGTTGCAAGGCAGATAGAGAATGGTCAGGGTACTTTTCGACAAAATAAAGTAAATCCTCAAGACCTTGGATCCCCATACCTCGAAAATCGGTGGATGGATCGTCGCCTTGGAACCCTATGTCCACCCATTGTTTGCTCTTTCTCGATTCTAACTTTTCCTCAGGTTTTAAATGTTGCCATAACTACAAAAGAAGTATGAGAATGTTGAAGAGAGAGAGAAAATGAACCGCAAATGTTTCAAACCTTGACTAATTTTTCTTCATGCTCGGGATTGGTAATATCGTATTTTGTTGCAATATTTTGTTCAATATGATTTAAAACTTGGTTTGCTTCGAAGATTCGATTTAAACTCCAAGAAAGGACTTGCGATGCGTAGATATTGACTGTTGGGAACTGTTTCTTGGTAATAATGGATCTGGATATATCGTCAATCTCGCATTCTGGTTGTTTTAATTGTTGCTTTTCTTCCTCTAACTGAGTTGAATACTGAATGGATCTGTCTAACATACAAAAAAATTAAGTGCTTAACTCCCTATATGCTGCACTCTTTAACAATACCTATGCGATAAACAATATCTTTGGTAACGTGCTCTATGACCATATAATCTTTTGTTTTTTCTTCTACTTCCACTGTACTTGTTTCAGCGTTCATGATAGTGGAACTTTCGACCGTATTTGTTTCAAGCTGAGAATTCACAATGGTGGAATTGCATAAGCGGTATAACTCGGATGTTTGGGTTGTGGCATGTATAACATACTTGAGCGCTTTATAAGCGGACAGTAATAAAGGTGTCTGGTATATCCTGTTGAGTATAACAAGTAGTACCCAGTTCATGGTAGCAAAAAGAGTAATGAAGAAAATAACTAGGGGTTTCTTTTTCTTTTATAAGTTCTCGGGTGTTACACGTCATATGTAAATTGTTTGGCGCGCGTGCGCGCGGGCGCGTAAAAAAAAAAGTAAAGCAACAAACAATTTGTGCGCTCTCCTCCCTTTTTGCTAAAATATATTGCAATGCCGAGGGGTCGTCCCATTGGAGGAAATGCCACTATTAAGGACATGTTGAAAAGACCTCCTCCCTCTTCACAGCAACTAACTTCAAACTCTGAAGACGAAGATTTGCGTATAGCGTTGCAGTTGAGTAAACAAGAGCATGTCAATGAACAAAAACGAATATTCGAACAATTAGCTCGGTTAAGTCGACATAGCAGTCAAACAGAGGACAAGAGTGGGTTTCGCTTGAAAAAGAGAAGAATAATTCGAAGGGACAGCGACGAGGACGAGGACGAAGACAATGATATAATGGTAAAGACGGCAAAAGATACAGAAGACGAAGATCAATGGTTTCAGACAGTCTCCAGTCGACCGCAGCCAAGGAGAAGAATATCATTATCTAAAAGCAAGTCAAAAGAAAGAACGAAAAAGATAGTAGAAAAGAAGCCAATCAAGAAAGAGCCAGAAAAGAATCAAGTTTTGTTGGATATTGATGACGTGTCTGAATTAATTACAAAAGAAGAGGAGAAAGAAGAGAGCTATGATTTGACGTCCTTGTTAATGGATGAAAGTGACACAAATATAACGGAAGACCGGAACGATGCAGAAGCACCAAAGGTACAACAAAAATTAAGATGTTTATATAAAAGGGGGAATGCATAAATTAATGTCAATTATCACACCAGGACGAACAATCAGATTCAGACTGTAGTGTGATTGATCTTGTAGAAACACCATGGACTGAAGATATACCCCAAGCGGAAGAAGAAAAAGAGGATGATGATGGCTATTTATCACCTTTGGAAGGATTCACTAGTTTAAAGGATGTTGGTGATGATGCATCCTATAATAACTATTACAATCAATTTAGATCATCGGCCGCTTCTACCCCATCAGCCACTAGGCCAAAGACAACAAGAAGAAAGAAAACAACGAGCACTTCTACTCCAAAAAAGAAAAAATTCTACAGGAAATTCTGGGCCAAAAAACGGAAGCAATAGTGGAGCACTTTAGGGTGGGTGATCGTAAAAGGTTAAATGGGTGTGTGTGGCACGTGTGCCTTTTTTAATTTGAACCAAAAGTAAAAAAAAGGGAGAGCATCATTGGTTTAAATTATTGTAAATAAACATGCGAACCATCAATATGAAAGATATTCTTTATCACGGGTATTCACTTTGTATACAGAAAGAATATATTATCAAGAAGTTGTGGTTGCGCGTATCATGTAAATCAAAGTAACACCTGAAATAATGAAAAAACGCGTGTATTCAATGCGGTTCATTGTGTAAATCACATATCATTTATTATCTCTCCCAAAAAAAGCATAAATTAACTTTTGACTTGAAAATACTATCCTACGTACGTACGTGAAAAAAAAAAAAAATAAGCCCCTAGGTTTTCCCCACCCCCCTTTTTTTTATAAATGATGATTTGATTGTGGAATATGGAAAGATATAAAAAATTAACACGCTTTTCTTTCTCTTTTTCTTTCGCTTTTTTCAACATATACATATCAAAGAAAAATGGATATCAAAAAGAATATGACTGCTGACAACGACTGTTTAATGTATCGTCCATTCCAATCAGAATCAGAAAACCAGAATATCAAAAGAGATCATTATTCAACTTCATTAGATCCTCGAGGATATATTCCAGGTTAGAGAATATGAAAAGGCAATAGTGTCCCGGTAAATTAACCCTTTTTCTTTCTAGTTTATGAATATAACATCAATAATACACCTATAATGTGGGATAGAGAAACAGGTTACGTTCATTTTACTGGTATTTGGAAGGCACTTGGTAATTCAAAATCTGATATTGTCAAAATGGTGGATTCAAATCCTGAGCTCGGCACAAAAAAGATTCGGGGAGGTTTCCTTCGTATTCAAGGAACATGGTACGCAATAATTGAGAGTCAAAGAGGGAAAAAGAGAAAGCGTGTATATTCATTCCAATGATTATATAGGATCCCTTATGATTACGCTCATATCTTGTGTAAGCGTACTGCTTGGACAATCAGAAAGGAATTAATTCCTATCTTTGGTCAAGGATTTACAACGGAAGCACTCCACCCTGATCATCCTGATTATGGCTGTTTATTATTAGATCCAAAAAACTTGCCTGCCAATGGAAAAAATTCTTCTCAACACAAACGTAACACAATGCGTCAAAACAACAAGCCATACTGTAAACGTATTAATACTCCAAAGATCCGCACACCAAAGCCGATGAAGAATTCAAATTATTTGAAGAAAAAACGTAGACAACAACAACAAAAGCAGCAAGAAGAGGAAGAACAAGAAAAAGAGAGAAAGATGATGATTTCAGCTAGTATGTCTGTCAACAGATTATTGAATGACGAAGATGAAGATGATATATTGTCTTCAGAAGAAGAATTTGATGAAGAAGACGAAGACGATATGATGACAGATGATAACGGCTCTTCTACAAGCAGTAGCACTTCTTCTTTGTCATCACCCACATTTAGAGTTGTTCAAACATATCCACCTGAACAATGGTCAAACTCAGTGCCTCTATTACCACCCATTTACAATACAAACCATTCAACAACAACACCAACTCATATTGCACAAGACATTATAGACACAATCAGTGCTACAATCCTGCTACAAAGATTATCTCAAGATGATGGTGCAAGACCATTTAAGCCCTTCGAGTCATCATCTGTCATTCCTAGTAAAGTGATTGTTGGACACCAGGAATTTACGATTTGTTGGGATTAAATTATTTGTTATTTTATCATTTTTATTATTTTTATTATTACTCATTATACACACACACACACAACACACACTTGTTTATATAGTCAAACAAAAAGAGACCAGAGAGAAAAAAAAGTTTCTTATTGCCTCATTTCACATCAAATTCATTCAATGTATGTAGTCACACACACACATACAAACACACATTTTAAAATAAAAGCAGAATATTTAGCATTTTCACACATTAATGTCACCTTTTATGTATATATCATTTGTTGTTGTTGTCGATCGAAAAATAGATAACGCAAGTCCCCTTATTTTCGTTGTATATAATCCAATACACTTCGAAATATGTTGAACTTAATATACTTATTTCATGTATTATACGAATCTTTTTTTAGACATCTATTTTCCCCCCTTATTCATGTGTAATAATTCTCGGGAAACAAAGAATATTTTGTTTCGACCTCTCATGCAAATTTGTTGATCGAATGTAGTACAATAACGATCATAACACTCTCGGTAGCATAAGCTTTTTTTAAAAAAGTAAGACTTGTACCTCCATCGATATTGAAGTGCCTCCTTTTCTCCTCGGTCCTCAAGTCTACTTAAATCACTAGAGGTTGAAGTCCCGCCTTCCGCTCTTTCACTCTTGTGCTGAACACACATGGAACATATTGAACTAGACTTCTCTTGTGGACAAGTTGAGCCTTTTTTATACTATTAATTAATAAACAATGATAAACAATGATGATCATCAACCCAGATAACTATACCCCGATAACTATCCTCGGCCATGATTCCCTCACATAGTAGTTGTTTTAATGCGCTAGCTTTAATAAAATTGACCGAGAAAGCTATTTATCAAGTACTACGAATGCGAATGGCAATTGACTTTTGCCAAATACTACTTTGCATTAAATTTCTCGAGGAAAATCAACTTTTCTCAAGTTGTCTAAGCTTCAAAAGCAGGTTCTATACATGACGGATAATGATTTTCAGACAAGACGCGAGCCTACTCACCATTACAAGATGCGTATGAAATTAAAAAGATGAATGCACTTATACCATCTATTTTTTTTCCTTCTCCCTCCCTTTGTGTCCGCAGTTCCTATCTAATCAAATAAGATAGCATTTTCCTATTGCAAGAGGCACAGTGCTCTCAAAACTATCAACCAATCATATCTCTCGGTAGTTTACCCAAAAAGGAATAATGAAGAGTTATTGGACCGCACTTACAAGAGACAGTGGAGTTTGTCGCGACTAAAAAAAAAGCGAAAGGCAGTCCTGAAGAAAAAGTTTAACTACGGGCGATGGAAGTGAGTCACACGTCAAATAAAATTTTTTTCCACAGTATAAAAGAGAAATCTTGATTTTTTCAACCCTTTTTTTTTCGGTGGTCTTATATCACCCTTATTTTTAAAATAAAACTTTTTTTCTTTGAAAAATATCATAATGTCTTCCGAACCAGTTGCTCACATGAATGAAGCCTTCGATACCATCCTTATTTTGGATTTTGGATCGCAAACCTCTCACTTGATCGCTCGTCGTATTCGTGAGTTCGGTATCTACTGTGAACTTTTACCATGTACTCAAAAGATGTCTGAGCTCCACTTCAAGCCCAAGGGTATCATTTTGTCTGGTTCTCCTTACTCTGTCTATGATAGCGATGCTCCTCGTGTTGATCCCGCTGTCTTTGACTCTGGTGTCCCTGTCTTGGGTATCTGTTACGGTCTCCAAGAAATGACCAACCTTATGGGTGGTAAGGTCGAAGCCTGTGACCATCGTGAATATGGTTATGCTATGTTGGATATCAAGCGTCACCCCGAACATGCTTTCGCTGATAAGCTTCTCGAAGGTATCGCTGAATCTACTGAAGTTTGGATGTCCCACGGTGACCAAGTTACTGGTGCTGCTGAAAACTTCTTGGTCATTGGTACCACCAAGACTGCTCCTTTCGCTGCTGTCGCTCACAAGGAAAAGCCTTTCTTCGGTATTCAACTTCACCCCGAATTAACTCACACTGCATGTGGTAAGGATATTCTCCGTAACTTCGTTGTTAACATCTGTCAAGCTTCTGCCTCTTGGACTATGGAGTCTTTTGTTGACAAGGAAATCGCTCGTATTCGTCAAATTGTTGGTCCTACTGGTCGTGTCATCGGTGCTGTCTCCGGTGGTGTCGATTCCACTGTCGCTGCCAAGTTGATGCACGAAGCCATTGGTGATCGTTTCCACGCTATTTTGGTCGATAACGGTGTCATGCGTTTGAACGAATGTGCTAACGTCAAGAAGATGTTGGTTGACAAGATGGGTATTAACCTCAAGATCGCTGATGCTTCCGATCTTTTCTTGGACCGCCTCAAGGGTGTCACTGATCCCGAGAAGAAGAGAAAGATTATTGGTAACACTTTTATTGAAGTATTTGAGGCTGAAGCTGCTATTGTTGATAAGGAATGTGGTGGTGAAATCGAGTATTTGTTGCAAGGCACTTTATACCCTGATGTCATTGAATCTATCTCATTCAAGGGTCCTTCTGCTACCATCAAGACTCATCACAACGTCGGTGGTCTTTTGGATGACATGAAGCTTAAGTTGATTGAACCTCTTCGTGAACTCTTCAAGGATGAAGTTCGTGAACTTGGTAAGATTTTGGGTCTTGATGATGAATTGGTCTGGCGTCACCCCTTCCCTGGACCAGGTATTGCTATCCGTGTCCTCGGTGAAGTTACCCGTGAACAAGTTGCCATTGCTCGTATGGCCGATCATATTTATATTGAAGAAATCAAGAAGAATGGTTTCTATCGTCAAATCTCTCAAGCTTACGCTGCTTTGTTACCCGTCCGTGCTGTCGGTGTTATGGGTGATAAGAGAACTTATGAACAAGTTATTGTCTTAAGAGCTGTTGAAACTTCTGACTTCATGTCTGCCGATGTCATGATTGGTGCCGAATGGTTCTTATGTTTGAAGCGTATCTCATCTAGAATTATTAACGAAGTTAAGGGTGTTAACCGTGTCACATATGATATTAGTAGCAAGCCTCCTGCCACCATTGAATTCGAATAAACGGGTTCGCCGTATTGTAAATGTATAAAGTATAAAGTCAATAAATAATAAAAAAAAACATTATAGAGTTTTAATCATCTGTTATGATAATTGAGAAAGCATTTTGTGAGGAAAACAGTGGATATATTGACGGCATGGATAAATGGAAACTTGGGTATCATTTAAATTGAGATGGTACTTGATTCTTTGTCTTCTTAACTTTGTGCTCTAACTTGATCTTGATCTTCATATTTTCTGTAGATGTAATGTTTCCCTTTTCAGGGCAAAGGATAGAAACAACTTTAGCAATGTCAGCGATCAAGAATAGCATCTGAAATATAATACTTTGTTAGTCCAGGAGAATACAACATCGTTCGTAAGTTCTGTGACCACATAGTACTTACTAAAAGACTTCTTTTTAATCACTATCGCATAAATCAAAGTTGTTAAGGTATCTTGATACGACCTAATCTACCTCAGCAAAATTTAATATAACAACTTACTTCAGTCTTTAATAGGAGCTCGTAAGAAAAGTACATTCATGCAGAATACGAAAGTTGTTAAATGAATGTGGGGTAGCACGGACTAATTATACATTACTTTTCATAATGTCGTTATTGTTCGATAGGAGAAAGTATTAGAAATATACTTTGCTTTGAATGAAGTTAGTTTTTTTTTAATGATTAAAGTAAATCTTATTGACAAGTGACATGATAATTAAAAATCGTTTCATTAAGATTTTTGTTTCACCATTGTGTGCCATATTTTTGATAATTAGCAGCTTAACCTTTTCAAAGACCGAATATTTGTCTTCCCTTTATACTTATCACAACAAGCTTCTTCATTTTTATATAATAAAGTAATTGTTGTCTAAATAGGATTTAATATGTGGTAATAGATAATTTAGCAATTGAGGTTATTTTCAGCATTTTCATTCAATGTACACGACACGATAATCATTTTTTTTTTTTTTTTTGCTTCTCCCCTTCATTCAAACCTCCCTTTTTGCGACTATGTGTGTTCCCTAAAGAGTCAACTGTACAACTCCTCTTTATTTTTCTCTTCTTCTTCCTTTAGTTTTCACAAAAAAAAATGTCTAAAGGTACTTGGAGTGTAGCAAGCATAACAGCGCGCCCGTGCAAATAACTAACATAATTTGTTGCTAGGTCAATATGTCTGCCAGAGAGCAGCTCATGCCATTATAGCAGAAATTGGACACATGCGAGTGTCTGGAGATGCGCTTGGCGCAATCAACTTATTTATCGATGAGTTTCTCGCCTTACTTTTAATGACTTCCCGTTCAGTAGATCTCGTTCATTTAAAAACAGCAGTATTACACCTTTTACCTCACTCACTTGGAAAAAATGCCTTGGTAGAAGCAGAACTAGAGTTGAAGCAACAAGTTGAAGAGCGACAAACAGAGTACGATTTTTCGAGTTATGAAAAAATGCGCACTTTGAATGGTCAACAATTTCCACAAGATCAACTTATTCCTTTATTGCAGGTGGCCTGTGCAGATTATTGCACTTTAACAGCTGATGACACAAATAGCGATAGTAAATCAACCATAAATAACAGTAACAACGTTGCGATTCCGCCCGTTGTTGTCATTTATGTAACTGCTATCGTCGAGCATATAGCGGAATATCTTCTTAATGCGGTTGCTATGACTGCAGATGGGGCGAGTGCTGAGCATATTAGAGTTCAGGAGGTACTGCTATCTCTATTGGAAGACCCTCAACTTAATAACTTATTTCAGCGTATGAACTTGAAATCAAAATTAGAGGTATAATAGGGGACGCATTTTATTAATGATAGCATGACACTCATATGACACATTTTCAATGTCAATAGAAAAGAGTTTCAACCCATCCAACTATGAATACGAATATTAGTTGTTATAGTAACAACCATTCATTATTACCTACACCCACTCCCAGTCCAGTCACTGTAAGAAGTACACAACAATTCTCTGAACATAGAAGAAATAGCAATACTTCAACTACCTGTAGGTTTATCAATGAAACAATGCAAAGTGATGGATCTAATAGTAAATGCATCTATTTTTATAGCAACCTATAATCAAAGGGACGACTACAGCCCCGATATCAGTTTCAACGAGTTCCTTGAAAGTGCTGATGATGACGAACCTCGTGCTGTATCCTCCTCAATATTTTCCATAAGATCCAGTGAAAGCTTCAATGACCGTCCTCTTTCTGTAATGAGTAATGGAACCGTAAAATCTTCAGGAAGCAAAAGTAGGTTTAATTTCTTTGGAAAAAAAGAAAAGAGATCATCCATTTCTCTCAACTTTTCTTCCACTTCTTCCACTTCAAAACGTTCTATGGGTACCTCTTCGGCTATCGCTTCTCCTACTACTCCCTCATTTCAATCTATTGCTTCACCCACCAGTAATGATTTCGACGATCTTATTAGATCTGGTAAGACGAAGAAAGTCAGTCTGACTCCTAATCGCTTGACATCAATTGAGGTTAAAGAAGATAAGAGCAACGATGTAACTCCTTGGGAGAAGTTTAATGATAACAGCCTTAGTACGAAGCCGGCTCGAACAAAGAAGAGGTCCACAGCTTTACCGCTAGACAGTACACCACCGCCCCCTCTGCCTCCACTTCCTCAAATGCATAGAGAAACCTCTCAACAAATGTCAGCCATTCCCCAAAGCGACAGTAGTCCTCCTCTAACTCCAGCTTCGAGTGTTGCATCTCGTCCCTCTCAAAGATCGATACATTCAATCATCTATGAGGAAAGATCTACAAACTCATTAAAGTCGTCCTCTTCACTCCTTGACGATTTATCATCAACTGAAGACAGTAATCCCTTGAAAAGAAATCCAAGCAAGATGTCAAATTCAAGCAGTCTTTACAATAACAGCAGTAGTAGTAGACACAACAACTCATCACAATTTACTGAGGAAGAAAATAAAGCAGTCAAACTTCGGTTCGAGAGGCCATTCTAGCATGGTAATGAAAAGAGCATCCATGGGGTCACGGCCTCCTTCTTTTCACGAAAACGTTTTGATGGACGCCAATGGTAGCATACTGCTTGCAGCTGCTGGCTCAGAAATCAGTGGTAACAAGTCAATCTTTGACAATCTACGACAAGAATATGAGCGAAAATTAGTAGGGCCCAAGTCGCCACGGATGAATAAAAAATTGGCATCTTTGGACATTAATGAGGAAGAGCCTAGCATGATATACGTGGTCCCTTCCAACAACAATAGCCGATCGACTGCCGTTGGATCAACACGGACATCAGTTAACAAGACTCGTACTACCATGGACAGAGGTTGTCAAACAGATCCCATCCCTCTGCATACCCTTATACAACAGCATCAGCACCATCATATCGTAGAAGAGGAAGAAGAGCAAGAAGCCGAAGAAGAATGGTTTATCGAGGAAGAGGAATGGGAAGACCAAACCGAAGAAGAGAAGTCTGTTGTTGATTGGTTACTTGGAAACGCGTAAAATATCCTTTTCTCTTTTGACTTTCTTATTCTCAAACTATTATGAAACCATTTTTAATTCTATTACTTCTATTCACCCTGTCCTACTAGCTAATTACTTTTCCTACTTAATCCCGTACCCATTTACTCTTAAACCAATTAATATCCATACTATAAATAAAGAAAAACTCAAAACGAGTGTTTTGTATTTATTCATACTATTTTATGCGGTCAATGATGCCTTCACTTTACTAAATAACAGTTTCGCATCAACTTCACCCACTTGCTCAATAATTGCTTTTTCCAAGGCGGACCAGAATTCAGGAGTTGACAGTTTTTGTTCAGTTTCTGCAGAGACACCAAAGCGCCCAGTAACAGGGGTAGCTGCGCTAGCAGTAGAAGTGCTTGCAGGTGCAGCAGTTACCATAAGATGAATCACAGCTCCCTCTGCAATCCCAATCTCACTTAGCGTCTTTTGATCAGCTAAAACTTTACCCTTAATTAATAGTTTTTGACGATTGACGGGAAGTGAGCTCTGTTGTTGATAAATGCGTTGCTTCAATTGAGATACAGTCGTGTCATTAGGTGATAAGCTGCCAATGGTGAATGTGGAAGAAGGTTTTAAAACTTTGACAGTAACTGAAATCTTGGATTCGTTGGTTACATTAGTAGTTGTACGTGGTGTCTCGACGGGTGCAACTAAAAAAAAAGAGAAGGGGGAGGTGAGTTGACTTGAGTTACTGAACACTTTTCGTTATTCAAGTACCTTTCTCGGCAACAGGGCAAACAGGAACTCTCTAATATGAGCCATAAGATTTAGAAACGGTTTAAACCAAGAACGTCTTCATCATTTTACCTTAATTCTCAAAGGAGAGGGTAAATTACGGGACATGTAATCATCACCGTAACGGACAGATTTGCTTGAGAGAGTCTCTAAATAGAGGTTAATGAAGTCTAGTTCAGTCTGAGCTGATTGCATATTATATCTTGCTTGTTATACAAAAGGAGTTATGTAGTCAAGGGAGACAAAGTCTTGCAAAAATATCAACACAAAATTACCTCGAATTTGATTCGCTCAAAATTTGAATTCGCGTAGATCTGCAGAGTTGTAAAGAAGGAAATCTGAGCAAGGCTCTCGAGCTTTACTAACCATATTACAGGAGTTTGTCCGGATGGTGTGAGAATATAAGGGATTTTTGTTTGTTAATTAATTGTTGATGATTTTGCATGCTCTCGTTCTCTCTAGAAAATGATGGAGTCAGAAGTCAGAACTTTTTCTCTTTCCCTTACTCTAAGCATCGCCTTCACTCCTTGTCTAATGTACATAAAGAAAACCTTCTGTATTTACTTTTTTTTTTTGCTCCTGCATTAAATGTGTTCTCAACTATTGGCGGCTACAATTAACCTTATTGTAAGTTACATGAAGACGAAGGTGATAGAAGTGGTTAGTACGGATTTAACGTAAATTTCTGCATCATCGTCATGGAAAACTACTTTTCGGCCATTCGGGGGGAAAAAGTCACTCCTGAAAAGAGGTATATTCGTGGAGATAAGATCAATGGTAAATGTAGTATATAATTTAAAAAAAAGTGAACAATCATAGAAGAAGTACCGCAAATAAAGTGTTCATGATCTTGCGCTAATAAGTATTACATATTAGAAACTACGGTAGTATGCTTTTATTCAAGTATTTAAATTGGATAATCGGTTTAAATCAAACTGTTGAATCGTGTAACTTTAAATTCATGAAAATCGATATTCAACACCTTTCAGGTAACGATAATCATGACAATCTCTCAGGTGGATAGCTGCTACTTAATGTTAGGAGAATTGGTTGCATTTGTTTATGTGTATATACATGGGAATATGTCTATCATTATACTCTTTATTCAAAAAAGGGTTACAATAAAAGGCTCCTTTTTATTTTTTTTCTTCCCTCTTTTTCCTTTGCACATACATGAATAATACAACAGAAGTCGAAGCTGCAACTCATTTTCCTCTGTTAAATCCAGATGGTTTAGAGATTGCTTCAGAGTTAACCTCACTAACATGTATCACGGTATTAGCTCTTGCCCTGGGTGCTAAGTCCCATGGGCTAAATTTTAAATCTTTAAATTATGGCCGAATACTCGTTATTGTGTTGTATACTTTGTCTTGGGCGTTTGCTACTTTTTCTGTTATAATTGTATCCACGAATAATAGTAAAGTATTATTGTTAGCTGGAGATGAAATGACATCTTTTTCTAAAGCATTACGACTATAGATAATATCGTGTCTTGTACATTGGGTATGCTTGCCTGTGATTTTTTTTACGCTGGTAGTAAAATTGACGTACACACTTGAATAATACAACAGAAGTCGAAGCTGCAACTCATTTTCCTCTGTTAAATCCAGATGGTTTAGAGATTGCTTCAGAGTTAACCTCACTAACATGTATCACGGTATTAGCTCTTGCCCTGGGTGCTAAGTCCCATGGGCTAAATTTTAAATCTTTAAATTATGGCCGAATACTCGTTATTGTGTTGTATACTTTGTCTTGGGCGTTTGCTACTTTTTCTGTTATAATTGTATCCACGAATAATAGTAAAGTATTATTGTTAGCTGGAGATGAAATGACATCTTTTTCTAAAGCATTACGACTATAGATAATATCGTGTCTTGTACATTGGGTATGCTTGCCTGTGATTTTTTTTACGCTGGTAGTAAAATTGCTTGCTACGCTTGGTAAGTCTATTGACATGGAAGAAATATGTCATGCTAATCGCTCCCTCCTGGAACTATACAAATAGGCTGATTGAGCGTGTTCATTTGGTTACTGCTGTGAAAACGACAAGGCTTAAAACTGCCCAATATAAATTTCATATTTTACTGCTATGCCCCTATCTTATCATTTTTGCATTAATGGTAAAAGGAAACTTTATCAATTAGACTCGATTTGCATGACACTAATTTGCGCAAACTACCGTCCTTGTTGCTTTCCAGTTGTCTTTCCGAAATATTTATTTGGAACCTGATGGCTCATGTACTATCGGTTTACAGGATGTTGCTAGTATTCCTCTCTTGGTATGTAAGATGCGTATATATGAATCAAAAGTTCTTCTTGTGCAACGAGCTAATAATTAGATTATTACGAATTATAGACTTATGATTTTGTAATGTTGATTTGATGAAAAATGTTGCAGACGACATTATGATTAATGTGTACTTGTTGATAGATATTTAATCTTTATTTGACGTGGCTTTTTATTAAACCACTAACAACAGTGGGACGCAATACAAAAACTGACTGGAAAACGTCCAGACTATATAGACTAGCAAGAAGAACGCTAGTGGCCTCTGTCGTTTGTCTATCCGTCTCTTTCATCAACGTCTTATTCGTAGTGCTGAGTCATGGTCACCAGCGAGGTTTAGTATGCTTGACCATGTGTACCGTAGATGTGACCGTAACGTGTTGTGTTTTTAAGCGTACATATCCATATTACTAATTATACTTGACGATTGTAGGTCAACGTTGTAACAGTTCATTGGGTACGTTTATATCCGATTGTTCCTATTTTTATTTTTATCATTACCAAACGATTTGTGCTAACTTGTCATTTTTTATATAGGTAACTACAAGTGGAAGCTCAGGGGCTGGAAACAACCGAACGAAGAATAGCAATGACGATCACATCACTGCGGATATGACATTTGATGGTACAGATACCCGTAACCACGAAAAGTCGATGAGGTACGATGTTTCAATGGTGCAGCCTCATATCATTGATGATGATGATAGCGCCATATCCGCGGAGGTGTCTCACAATAGTAAAATTCCTTTTAATTCATACTAATAAATAACTTAATGATGTGTTTGCTGTCAGAACGCCATTTATGTGTTTGTTGTGATGCATTAGAGATACTAAAACACTTCAAGCAGAGATTGCAGAAATTTGCTTTGTCAACAGATGAATATGCATTTAATTGACAATGCATATTTGCTCGTTTTCACATGTATTTAATCAATCTTTCCTTTCCAGGTAAGGATTATCGTTGCTTTTCAACAATCAGCTAACAGTAATTTGCTTCCACTGTATATCAAAAGCGTATTCTCAAAGGGTTTTTTATGAGATACAAGATCGATAATAGTTTAGAAAATTTCAATCCAGGTCAACTAGGTTTGTATAATAGCTAATGATATCAAGCCAATTGTCTAATATGCACACTTTACCACTTGTATCTATAGCTGATGAAGCATTCCGTAATCTTTTTAGATTGAGAGTAAACCAAATCGATGGATTGTATGGCGATCAAGGTGAAGTTCATGCTGTTGCTTTAAGAAATTTTTTCAGGTATACTCAACGCAACAAAGTCGTTCATGATTCACCTTAATTTAACTTATTTTTAAATATTATAGAGCGCAGTTTAATCGTTGGCGTAATACTTTTGCGAATACCAAGTTGGAAGTCATTACCGATTTTTCTTACGCTACTCCTGCTAGAGTTGCTACGATTTTACAGTTTTATGCTGCTCTTTTGAATGATATTGGCTTGCACAACCTTAATGTAAAACGGTGGTCCTTAATTCCTATAGCTACACATCAAATGGGTATTTTATATAATTTGGCAAAGTGTATCTCGATCAGTGCAATACTAACCACTTCTATAATTTTTTTTAGTGCATGTGAATTTCTCTGGCCCTGTAATATTATACATTTTACTTCAACGATTGAGAAATAGAGGACCCCTGCCTGATATTGAACTACAACACGAAACTGGGACACTGGTAACTTGCAACTATTTCACTAGAGTACTTTCATTTTTTTTTAACATTTACGTAAACATGACAGAGGTTTAATCAAGGAACTACTCGTGCTGAATTTCTCAGGCACTACAGGATACCGGAATTTAAAGAGCATTTGTGGCAGCAGATCTTCCGACTAGACAAGTTGGTCAAAAATAGAAGATTAGGTGGGTTTGCTTGCCATCTTTATCAATGAAAAAACTAAAATTAATCGTAATGTATAGAAAATGAAGTAAATCGTGATAGACCCTACCAACTCGCTTATGGATTTAAGACTAACGGCCATATGATTTCTATACATTTCTACAAAGACTTGCAAGGTCGACGTAAGTGATTCTTTTGTGCGTTACTATTTGCATGATCTAATGATTATTTATAACTCTAGCACCTATCCCATTTGATATGGGTGAATTACGAACTATGGCTAGAAAAATCGATGTCTCGCGCTGGGAGAACGGAATGGTGGAACTAATAAAAGAACCCATAGGACTTCCCAACGACTGTCGTATAGTGGGTGTCGACCCAGGTATGCATTCTGAATATATAAAACGAGTTTGTCAATCTTTTAATTCAAGCAATATTCGTAGGAGTGCGTGATTTACTTTGTGCAGTAGAAAGGGTCAATGTTGAAGGTCAAGAAGTTCAAAAATAGAAGATTAGGTGGGTTTGCTTGCCATCTTTATCAATGAAAAAACTAAAATTAATCGTAATGTATAGAAAATGAAGTAAATCGTGATAGACCCTACCAACTCGCTTATGGATTTAAGACTAACGGCCATATGATTTCTATACATTTCTACAAAGACTTGCAAGGTCGACGTAAGTGATTCTTTTGTGCGTTACTATTTGCATGATCTAATGATTATTTATAACTCTAGCACCTATCCCATTTGATATGGGTGAATTACGAACTATGGCTAGAAAAATCGATGTCTCGCGCTGGGAGAACGGAATGGTGGAACTAATAAAAGAACCCATAGGACTTCCCAACGACTGTCGTATAGTGGGTGTCGACCCAGGTATGCATTCTGAATATATAAAACGAGTTTGTCAATCTTTTAATTCAAGCAATATTCGTAGGAGTGCGTGATTTACTTTGTGCAGTAGAAAGGGTCAATGTTGAAGGTCAAGAAGTCAATCGCAAAGCTTTTAGTATATCTAATGCGGAATACCAGTAGGTTCTAAGTGAATATGTCAATACATGATAATGTTTACTGATAATCTAATTTAATATAGAGTGCGTTCAGGCCGTCAATGGGCGCAAATGAAGGAGTTGCAATCAAGAGAGCACGCCCATATTCAAGAAGTATACGATCTTATTGCTAGCCCAAAAGTTCACACCATTACAGACTTCAGCTTATATGTGAGATCCATTTCTCAAACTCA
>KK076531.1:0-44647 GCA_000587855.1 Mucor irregularis B50
TTTGTGATTAGACAATATGTAAGGGTTTCTTGGTGTAGTTGGTTATCACGTCTGCTTAACACGCAGACGGTCGCCAGTTCGAGTCTGGCAGAAATCATTTTTTGCTATTTTCATTGATGTTTGTGTAACGTTGCACAGTGAATTTTCTTTTGGTCTTTGAGCCATCACCTTGTTACAGGCTTGGCCCTATTTTTTCATCTTTCGTAAATCAACGTCTTTGTCATCTCTTTTCCGTCCTTAGTCTATCAATCACAAAAACTTTGAATACTTTTAATGATCATAACAATAAAAATTCTGATTCCTACCTTATAAATTTTTGTCCTATCAGTTTTTCGAAACTTATACATTTACTTTTGAAGCATTGATTGTTAGCTTGATCTGCAATAATCATATTACTTATTTTACTCTTTGAAGTTCTCTTATTCATATTTTACATTGAAGGATATTTATACTAAATCTGGACCTATTAACCTTTGTACTTTTCTACTCTTCTTATTATTTAATTTTTCTATCAAGTCGTTCTAGTTTCAAAACAGGGGCTAGTGCTCTTTACATTTATTCCTTCTGTATACACACTCTCCACTACTATCACACTTTTAAAATGTTTCTTTTTTCTCTTTCTCATTACTTCTTCAATATCGTAACTGACCATCTAATCTAAATGACAAATCTTAACAGAGTACAAGAAGGCGTGTTCGGGTCACCTATGAGGTAGTTCAGAGGTTAAGCCAACAGTAGTTATACAGACGATGCTTTTGTAGCGGACGTACTTTCAGAAACGAACAGAAGAACAGTCATCAAAAGTGGTTCAACTCTTTTGGGGCAATTGAAGGTGGCCGCGCAATGGGAGGCATAATTAGCCTATTGCCTCGACACCACCGACAACAATGTGAAAAAAAAACTTGTGTACACTTACGACGCCTTTGCCATGCGTAAGTTCCTCTCAACTCATAATAGGGAATCTTTATTCACAGAAATTGTACATTTTTGAAAAATGAAAAATATCAAAATAATGGGAAGTGGCCAGCTTGATTGTTCAGTCAAATCATTTTGTGGGCTCTTCCATGATTAACTAGCTTATATTTCTATAAACATTGACCACAATTGTGTTTCTTTCTGCTTTTCTTTTCTTTGATATTTCCTCTATCATGAACATTAGCATACTAAATTTGCTCCTTCTATTAAGTGCATTCTGGATAGACTCAGTGGTGTACATCCATATGCGATTTAAGACTTCATTTCCACGGCCGTATAGAGGGGTTTCTCCACTTTCTTTGCCTTTTCAAAAAGGTACTGATTGAAGGCTTTGGATAATAGGCATCACCTAAGAGGAAAAAGATTGTCACACAAAAGGCAAAATCTTTGTGTGGTTGGTAAAATAAACCAGTGTGGATGAAATGAAATTATTGCACATCACGGAGCAAAGTATTCACGATTTATGGAGTGATTTACAGCTAGCCAAGTTCAAGACAATCCAACGTAATAATAAAAAATAAAAAAGACACTGTGCGCCGAAAGGTTATGAAGAATGTTGTCGAAAGAAGAACAGAGAATGCCCTTAACGAAGTGGAAGTCGACGAGACTGGAGAGTTGGAGTTAGACGGTGTAGAAGTTGCATTCATACCTTTAGAAGGAGAGGATCAAATACTAGCATCACCTGTGAGAAGTTCTGCTGATGAAAGACTAAAGGTATTACTAGAGTGGGGGGGGGGTGATGACAAAAAGATTTCCGGTGTAAGTGAGGACCTCCTCTGCAGGAACGACCCCAATATAAAAGAAGGGAATCTTGTTCGTTTTGAAGGCGTTGATCTCAGAAGAAAAGAGTTTAAGGAAATCCTTCATTACAAGAAACAACAACGCAAGCCTGCCTAATAATCTTATTAGGTTCGACAATTAGCTCATTTTATTAATAATACGGCGCAGCATTAATTGACTCGGTCTTGCTCAACACCCTCCTCACCCGGACGTGAAATTTCTCTGTATACTCAAGATAATAATCTCTCTTATCACATTAAAAAACATGGTAATATAAGCTCCAAGATGTACACGCGTTTAGTTAAATGAACACCCTCTGAAGTTACTACTCTGCCATTATCAAATGAGTTTAAAGCAGTGTACATGTATTTAAACAGATAAAAGTTGGATGGAAAACGAATGAGAGCTTGACCTACTCCATCCGTCTTTTATCCATGTAAATGCGCGCTTTGTTTTATAGGGAGATCCCACAAGTTTTCTAGGTGCTCGCGCTGTTTAATATCATATACGCATACAGGTGGATGAAATCTACCTATAAAACAGCTTATACGGACACAAGTGAATTAAATTTAAATGGAGTTAGATTGCAAACCAACATATACTATGCTTATAGATAGAAAGTGGATGGACGAAAATAATTGCACAAACCTTTCTTTTTTTTTGGCGTTTTAACAAAATAATTACTTCAGTGAATTGCTTGATTTGGCAAAAGTGTTGACCTTCTGTGCAGAACAAAAACCAGTTTTTTTTTAAAAAGGAAAACAGAATTCACTTAATATTTAACCGATATTTAGTGGGTCCAACGATAAAATCAGTTATCAAGACGCGCGCATAAAGTTTATTAATAAGGTAGAGCAGAATTAAGATTTAAGGAGTAAAATATATAAAAAGTTGATTTATAGAAAAACTAGTAACTATGTAAAGGTTTTGCGCTTAATTGAGAAACCTGTGTTGATCTTATGCTCTCTCCTCCACTATCCTCCTCTTCAGGATTCATCTTACTGTCACGATCCATCGATCCAAACTCGAATTGAGGTGGTTTATCCATTGGTTCAGCTTGGTCGAAGGTGAGCTCTGCGGACATATGATCGACAGTGTGGAAGGTTTTATTTTTAGGATCCTTCGATTTTCCGTGATTTGTTGTGACCCAATGTACTACAACTGCATTGATCTAAGTGGTAATAATTCATTAGCGCTTTTAAAAAATATATGGACAAAACAAACAAATAGTAACAAAAATACTCACAGTTACATCCAAAGTACACATGGTTAGACAAACTAAACCTCTTTCGTGACCATGCGTTATGACTACTACCAAAACGTTGGCAAAAGAAATCAAGAGGGACACAATAGAAGCTACTAAAGTACGTCTCGCAAGTTTATATAATTTTGATCTTTTCCAGTTTGCTCTTGAAGTAAGACCAACGCTCATTAATGGCGCCATAAATAGCCATGTCAAGTAGAAGTTGAAGACCTGTGTGAAATCAAAAAAATTAGTTATTATACTTTATGCAGATCAAAAAATCGGGAGCTATCTTACAAAGTCATAGGTCTAAGTATAAAGTTAAAGATAAAAGGGTTAGAATGGCGTTCAGGATAAGTTTGATTGACTTTTGTATATATCAATATACTTACGATTAATGGCACACTAGCAATTAACTGCAATCCAATGGTACATTTGCCGTCTTCTTCGAGGTAAATGTTTCTATAAGTAAGCTACATGATCGTTAGATAAAAAGTCTTTGCATTTCTTTTTGAAACGGGGACCTACCATCAAACCCAAGATAATGACATAGGGGAGTAGTAGAACGAGATGAAAACGGTATTGATTGGTTTGAAAACGAGGAGTTTTTACAGCGGTGACCAAGTGAATACGTTCGATCAGCCATGCATAAATAATAATTTTACTACCAGCGTAAAAAATATCACAAGAAAGCATGCCTAATGTACAAGAAGTCATATTATCTAAAGAAATTGACATATTAGTTAGAACACTGTTGCTTGATCCAACATCTTTTAACTCTTACTATTATTTGTGGAAACAATAACAGCGGAGGATGCGGCAAATCCCCAGGAGGTGATATAGAGCAAGATGACCATCAAACGACCATAGTTAATGGTCCTGATTTTTTCACCATATGTCTTGAGTCCAATGGCGGAAGCTAACACAGTGATGCATATCAGAGAAATGACCTCAGACATAACCTCCAGATTGTCGGGGCCAACCAGACCGAGGTCTATCATAACAGGATTTGATGCAGTTTCCATAGTAGTGACCTTAATGGGAAGATAGGAAACAAAAAAGAAATAAAGATGATTGTAATCAATTTGATGTGATATTTATATCAATTATTAGGGAAAAACTTGTATACTTGAGACCGCTCTCCTTACCACACGTAAAAAAACCAGTTCAATCATGTAGTGCAACAAACGCGTTTAACTTTAAATCCATTATTTTTAAGGAGTATCTTTTATTTTATTTATTATCTCAACAGCCCTAATCAATTACTTCTTCTTGGAAGCTTTCTTTTCTTGTTCCTCCATTCTTAATAAGTCTTCCTCAGCTTTCTTTGCTTCCTTTAAACGCTTCTCTTGATCCTTAACTTCATTTTCCTTTGCTTCCTTTGCTTCTCTTTCGTCTTCACGTTGTTTACGAAGGGTTTCAATTTCCAACATAGTTTTCATCTCTGTTTGCATTTGCTTTTGTTTCTCATGTTCCAACATTTGTGCGGCAGTGGAAAAGATAGTTTGTCCCCAGCCATCTTTGAAAGTGTTGGCCTCCATGGCAATTTCTTGAAGTTCTGCTGTAATTTCTTGTTCAGCAGCGCTGAATTCACGCCAAAGATCGTCACCTATACTACCTGTCTTCATTAATTGTTGCAAAGCAGGCTTCTCTTGTTGAACTTGAACTAAACGACGCACTGCCTCCATGGCGCGACGTAAAAGTGCTGCTCTTAAATGATATTCAGGTACTGCAGGCTCGCAATTTAATAAAGCAATGTATTCTTCTTTTTGCACATTGATGGGGAACCAAGCCTCGAAAGTTTGCAAACCTGTAATGATGATGGTAGAAGAACGTCATGAGTATACATTTGAAATTTAAGAGAATTCTACGTTATAGAGTATATTTACTTGTTGCTCTGCGATATACATAGGAAAATGCACTCATGGCAGCAATACAGCCACCGAGGTAGACAGTTGGTAACAATAAAGAACTCATAACTACAAAACTGATTTTATTATTGTGTATTAAGAGAAGCAAGAAATAAGAAATCCAAAGGGGGAATAAATTATTTAAAAGAAATGATGTATTTTGATATGATTGGCTGAATAAATATTTGGCAAGTAGTAGTGACCACGTACTTCTTTTTTCATTTACTCTCCAAGTAACCATTCGACAATAGCGGTTTCTTCTTGTTCGTCCCACTCGTCGTCTTGAAGGAACCATTCTTCGTCACCATCCACCATACCGCGTTCTTCTTCATCCTCCTTTTTAATAGAAGAAGGTGGTGTGATAATGGATTCTGTAACGGGAGCGGGCTGAGGGTCTGTTTGGACACCTTGATCAATACCAACGACAGGCTGACGACGAAGTGGTGGGGTAATAGTAGTCTTCTTCGCAGTAGAAGCAATAGTTGATTTTCTCTCGATAGCCGAAGGATCTTGCTGAAGATACAAGAAGCGCTCACGTCGAGGCATATGAGATACACGTTGATGTGCCACATCGTCCAGCGAGGAAGCACGCTCAAATTTAAGCACCTTATCCAATACTGCATTACTGTTGTTATTTGTACTATATAAACTATCAGCAATTGTTGTAGGAGTTGTTGTTACGTCTTCACCACTCTCTTTCTTTCTCAGTAACTCTTGTTGTAATTGTAGTTGCTCTTGCAGCTGCTGTTGACGCAGCTGTCTTAATACTGAACGACGATGAGCAGCAGGAGGAATCACTGTGATTTGCTCCTCAGGCTTCAAAATATCATCCCATTGTTTAATAGAGACACTGACAGAGCCAACGGTGGATACACGTTGACGAAGTAAGATATCTTGGTGATACTTCTCAGTTGCATAACTCTCATGCAATGAGCGACGACGGTTGTTACCAACCATAGAAGCACGCTTAGCTACCATACTTGAGGGACGTTCTGGTGAGAGAGTGGGTGCCTTCTTTCGAGGTACTACAGCGCCAACTGTTGAACTTTCGTTAGCCTTTTGCTCCGTGCTTTGCACTGAAGAGGATGGTGATTTCTCCTCCTCAGTAGCATTCGCAGGACTGGAAGTGTTATCATCAGTGTTTGCGGTATCGAAATGAACTTGTCGCACAGTAGTATCCATCTGGGCAGGCTCTTCAGTCAACACAATCTCGTTCTCGGCTTCCTCATGCTTCTTTTCCTCTTCGTCTCTGGAAACTTTGCTGGGTATAGGGTCCTCTACCACCAAAGGCGACTTTTGATGATGGTGGTTTTCTTCCTTTGCCTTGCGGAGGTTTTCGCGACTCTTTTTACTGCTGACACTGCTTCTGCGAATAACAATGCCATTCGCGTTCAATGTATTTGATTTGGAAGGTTTAGGGAGAGGTGGTTCCTGGATAGAAATGGTGGTTGTACTTGTGTTGGATGTCTTGATAGATGAGATATCAGAGACTGGTGGTTCAACAGCTGTGACAGGAGAGGGCATACTTGGTACAGATGATATATCAGAAGAAATAGAATCCGTATCACGAGATCTGGCCTCTTGCTGTACAATTGGCTGCGCAGGTAGCTTTGGCAATGGTGTAGGTGGCGAGCTTACTGTTGTTGTCGTCGTCGTCTTCTTAACAGCTGAATGGGAGGCGGAAGTGACGGGAGTGACAACCTTTGTTTGCTTAGAGGCAATAGAGGGGGTGGAAACAGTGGTCTGCGCCTTGGGCACTGCTACAGGAATGGTAGGCGATAGTGGCTGTAATGGTGTGGGAGGGGGTTTAGGTGCATCTCTAGGATTTTCAAACCGGTTTTTCTCAGAAATGGAAAAGCTCTTTTTACTCAGAGGCGAAGATGGTGTGGCAGGTCTGTTGCTGATTTTAGGCACTTCAATTTCATGGTCACTACTGGAGAGAGACGAGTGTGTGCCTGAAGAAGAAGGAAAAGTATGGTGTTGATTTGATCGTTTGCTGTGACTGACACTGGTTCCCACACTACTGGTAGTGTTTTGCCGTACGAGCGGAGATGAGGGTCGAGAAGGAGTCGTATTGACCGTAGACAGTCTAGGTGAAGACGTAGATCTTCTTTCCCAGGTCAAAGGAGGTGGTGTTGATTCCTCTTTTGTTTGATCTTTGATTTCAATAGATCTCAGACGGTTGGGAGTCAACGAGACCTTGACAGTCCCGCCTGATTTTATTAAATCATCAAAATTCATACTCGGCGCATCTGGGTCATAAACTGAGGCGACACCAACTGGAGAGGAAGCACGTGGTAGCTCTCCTCCACTAAATGAATTTCTATTATTCTTGAATAAATGGAAAGTTGATTTTCGATTTGCATTGTTCCCACTATTGGTATTTAATGTATAATTGCTGGCTTGTGACATGACGGAGTGGGGTCGAATTTCAGTATTTGCCCTGGACGCAGTACTTTTTCTATGATTACCCTCATCAAAATAGTCCAAGTCAAGATCGTCAAATGTAATGTCCAAAAATGAACCAGTTTCCTCTGTGTAACGAATAGTAATTAATTTTTTTTTTCTCAATTATTTTATCCACAATGAAAAAACGAAATAAAAAACTTACGTTGATGTTGATCAAGAGTATAACTTTTTCTATTTTGAGTTGGGCTTGGACTCGGAGGGGGCAAATAAGAGTTTCTAATCCTATTATTATGATTGACTAGCCCAGCTCTTTTCTACAACAATAATTAAACTATATTAATTATATTGCTATTATCGTTATTTCTATACAACTACTT
This sequence comes from Mucor irregularis B50, assembly GCA_000587855.1. Taxonomy (NCBI): domain Eukaryota; kingdom Fungi; phylum Mucoromycota; class Mucoromycetes; order Mucorales; family Mucoraceae; genus Mucor; species Mucor irregularis. The sequence continues at coordinate 7,695 of KK076531.1, forward strand.
ACCTCCATCTTGTCCCTTAAATCCATTCGGTTAAATACATCCCCAAGTTGAATATCATCAATCAAAGCCAAAAACACTTCCTTGACTCGAACGTAATCCGTTTCCTCATGTTCTGCGGTCATTGCCACTGCCGTCAACAAATACTCTGCGATATGTTCCATGACAGTTGTGACATAAATGGCTACAATAGGTGGAATAATGACCTTCATATCCGCTTCGTTGCGCTTATTGCGAATTGATTTTTGTAAATATAATTGGTCATCTTTGTCGGCTAAAGTACAATATTCGAAACACTTTTCTCGCAACAAGGAAACAGCCTCATTCAAGGGAAATTTGCTTTGATTTGAGCCCAAATTACGCATACGTTCATATAATTCGTAGTCGATAGATTCTGTCTCAGTAAAGGTCTTGACCTCCAACTCTGCCTCCACAATCGCATTTTTTCCAAGTGTTGAAGGCAATAAACTAAATACAACAGATTTTATCTCGGAAAGATCCAACGAAAGCGAGCATGTCAAGAGAAGCACTATAAATTCGTCAAGAAACTGGTTTATTGCTTGCAAAGCGTCAGTGGACACTCGAAATGGCCCAATCTCGGAGATGATGGCATTCGCAGCACGTTGACAAATGTAGTGTTCATCTAGGTTTCAAATTCATGAAATGAGCAAAAGAGTGTTTTCACAAGCAAGTAAATATTTACCTAGTGTCATTATTAAAATATTATTAGGTAAGAAAGTAGTAAAGATCTATTTAAATTTGGAGACGTCTGTATTCTTTTTTGACAAAATTTGGGATATATATACAGAATAAGGATTGTCTATTTAGGTGATTAATAAAAGAAAGAAGGCATATAAAGGTACAGTAATGGGAAAAGGGAAAGAAGAGCAATAATCATCGTGAAGTGGTGCCTTTTTTCGGATTCTGTCTTCCTCTGAGATTTAATACTCTACGCGGTATTTTTATTGGAAAAGCGTCAGTGGACACTCGAAATGGCCCAATCTCGGAGATGATGGCATTCGCAGCACGTTGACAAATGTAGTGTTCATCTAGGTTTCAAATTCATGAAATGAGCAAAAGAGTGTTTTCACAAGCAAGTAAATATTTACCTAGTGTCATTATTAAAATATTATTAGGTAAGAAAGTAGTAAAGATCTATTTAAATTTGGAGACGTCTGTATTCTTTTTTGACAAAATTTGGGATATATATACAGAATAAGGATTGTCTATTTAGGTGATTAATAAAAGAAAGAAGGCATATAAAGGTACAGTAATGGGAAAAGGGAAAGAAGAGCAATAATCATCGTGAAGTGGTGCCTTTTTTCGGATTCTGTCTTCCTCTGAGATTTAATACTCTACGCGGTATTTTTATTGGACGACGAAGTCAAATTTACCTTCAGACATTTTCATTCATTATCCCAATACGTTTCAGCATGTCTTGCAGTAATTGGGATAAAGGCTTTCAACGAAGCGTGGAGTGAGTGTATCAGTCCCATCAAGATTATATCTTCTGATTAGCTTTTTAATTTTTCATCAGCATTTTACAATATGATTTCAAAATTGAGTGTATGGGTGGTGTCATGAACAAAGGTCTACCGCCACTCTTGTTAATAGCCTCGACAAGAAAGTGATTGTGTTCAGTTCTACAATTATTAAAAATACTTAAAATCATCCTTTTTGCCGTGTCTATGTAAAATAATTTTGAATGCTTCCATAAGCTTCACGCTATTATGGCAATTTTTGTCGGTAGTAGAAGTGGTTTAGGTTCCCCTACGTATTGACTTGGCCATTTCTCTTCTTTTTTTTGTGAAAGACAATCATTTTTAGTTTTACTGCTTCAATTTTCCTCAGATGTTTAATGGGTCACCATTCACGATCTCTGAGCATTTGAGCACGATAACCGGGTTCGTTGACAAAATAGTTCTACTTGAGGTATTTCAAGAGCCGTAGAGACAGATCGAAAATGGTAAGCGTTGATGAGGTTTATTATTCGCTAAAGATGGTGACAATTTTGACAGCCAGTATTACTACACACGCAACGATCTGTGCATTAAATACTCTAATTACACCATTGTATGATAGAACACTCTGTAAGGCGTTGTGATAACGATATCACCATTGCTTATTTCAACGAAATACTTGGCATATACCACCAAAAAAACTCTACTATTACGTATGTCAAACATTTATTATATAAAATATTACCATTTACTAAAATTATCGTTTAATGATTCAGAGGATGCGTTGGCCTTTTTTGAATTTCTATACTTTTCAAGTGGACTTTGTGCATGCTCCCACTCTACATTTCTTTTCAGACTTTCTGATAGTGGATCCGACGCTGTTGTACGTAGAGGTGGTGGCCGTTGTATGCTTACTGGCTTTGCTGGACTGCTATGATCATTTTTTGTATAGCTTTGAATTGGCACTGTTGAGCCAGAGAACAGGTTTGATAGTAGAGAGGAAGCGTTACCATTCATCGATGCGTTGGGAGGTGGTCTCTTTTGGAAATCACACTTGTATGCGTATTCTTGCTCTTCGTCTTCATATTCACAGGCATTTTCTTCTACATAGTATTGCGCAAACTGGCTTTCACTGTCTTGCTCTTGGCAGTGGTCTGTATTAGGTATTGATCTTTTATCAATGTCTTTGGGCATAGTATTGGTATGAAGAGTCGGAAGGTGGATGGGATAGTTTGCTTGGATTTATTTATACCAAAAAAAATTGAGCCTCGGAGGAACGTCGTGTCGGGTTAAAATATACCTATCAACACCGAGCATATAATATAGAGAGGGGATCGGCATAATAAATTGCGCCACTAGAGTTATTTTTTTTCTAATGTCTTTTTCTTTTTCTTGACTCGAGTAGCAGTTTTTTTTACGAGGACTTGTTAAAGAGAAGTATTGAATCTATGTGACTTAAAAGAGGAACTGTAATCCAAGTAAGTAGGCTTGTGATGATTTTCTTTTGCTCCTGCTGTGGTCTTTCGAGATTGAAGATCCGGCTGTTGTAGCTGAATGCTATCACACGTCAAGGTCCTTCGTCACCGCTGGGATCGCCTCAATCAGTTGAGCTGTACTGACAAGCCCTAAGATTTTGAGTCCCTAACTCAACAAGTGTCATTGTCGTCTTGCGAGCAAGTCCAGTCCTTCAGTAGATGCCAGCTATCATATTCAATGAAATAAATAAAATGAAAGAAGAGAAAACTCTTTAGTTTTGTTCCTTTACTCCAAAGACTTTGAGGGTTTCGTATTATTATTGGCCCAACTCCTCCACCTTGACTAACATTACACGGTCCATCAAATAAGGAGGACGGTGTTGTGTGACCATTTATTTTTTTCCATTCCTGCACCACTCTCATTTTACTCTTTGGATCATTCTTTTTATTTTATCACGGTCCCTCTTAAACCAAAATACTATGAAACCAACTTTGGTATGATAATTTCCTCTATTCTAGTCTCTTTTTACTAATATCAAATATCATTTTAGTCGGTTTTATTGAGTGAATAAACAGTATTTTATCCCACACGAAACAAGGGGAGAACTGTGTAACCTCAGAGTAGATGGCTTCTAAAGGTTGTTTGCTTCTCTGTTCCTCTTAATCGCGTTTACTGGTTATTCATCATTTAAACTAAAATCGGTCGAACTTTTGGAGGTCTCAACCTTTTTTACGAAAAGAGAGTTCCCTGAGTGGAATTTTGACAACTATTATGATTTTGTCAAAGAAAGTGGTTCCAAAGCAAGTCTTTGCACCACTCTCATTTTACTCTTTGGATCATTCTTTTTATTTTATCACGGTCCCTCTTAAACCAAAATACTATGAAACCAACTTTGGTATGATAATTTCCTCTATTCTAGTCTCTTTTTACTAATATCAAATATCATTTTAGTCGGTTTTATTGAGTGAATAAACAGTATTTTATCCCACACGAAACAAGGGGAGAACTGTGTAACCTCAGAGTAGATGGCTTCTAAAGGTTGTTTGCTTCTCTGTTCCTCTTAATCGCGTTTACTGGTTATTCATCATTTAAACTAAAATCGGTCGAACTTTTGGAGGTCTCAACCTTTTTTACGAAAAGAGAGTTCCCTGAGTGGAATTTTGACAACTATTATGATTTTGTCAAAGAAAGTGGTTCCAAAGCAAGTCTTCCTACAACCAAGCGAAGCTTTTTAAAAGACTTGAAAACGCTCCAAAAAAAAAAATTACCTGGCCAAATAAAATCATCATATGGAAAAATGGTAAGAGAACTGTGTTTAATCCTATGTGAAAACCCGTTTTATGTAAATTGATGCCTTATACTTTATTGATATGTAGAAAGCAATATCCTCGAAGAAACCTGGAGAGAATGAGAGAACAACAATCATTAACGGTAACAATGGAATTATTATTTTCCACCGCGGAAGAGGCTCTATGGTTCATACTACTTTCAATATCACTCAAGACCCTCGACCAAAGTGAAAAAAGAAAGCGGGTAGTAGACAGCAATGATGGCTGGGCCGTTGATAAACAAGATGATTTTTGGATTAGCTGGCAGCAGTAATTTGATGAATGTAAATTACACGCACACTGCCTTGGTAAATATCATATCATCGAATGTGGCTACTCCATCCAATGCAAACCAAGTTATGATGTCGATCTGTATCAACAACTTGGAAGCAACACTCACCAACTTGTAAAATCGCCATTCGCCCGTTTTGTTGATTACACGAGTAAAGCTATTGGTGCGGTGGCATCAAAAAATGAAAGTAAATTGATGAACGTATTGATAAACAATCAACACTGGGAAGAGATTGAAAAGGTTTGCAACACCGCAATATTCGTCTATGATTACTTCAAATTTATCAGCTGTTACATGGAAATCACCTCACTCATCAGCGAAAGCGAGTCAGTGTACAATCACCACATCGTTTGGGGGCTAATAAATTTGGCTGTAAAAACTGCAAAAACAACAACAGCAGGGCTTTCATTTGAAACGGGCCATGTATTCTTGAAGACCTCGGATGAGATGTTCAAAGCCGACGGGGTGGTCAAGATTAACAACATTGAAATCTGCCTCTTGGAGACATCCAGTCCATATGGGATTCAAGACCGAAGTAAATTTGGTAAGGACCATGTCAAGGGCTCCCTTGGGGCTTTGACTTTCCTAAGGAACATCTTGAAAAAGTTCTACTGTGCCTCGGAAAGTACCATGAAGCAATTGAACTTGTCCGTTCCTTCAAGAAAAAATTTGGCTACTCCCGTAAATTCTGGCATCCAAAAGCCTGTCAAAGATAGTGATTACGGTATAGTCTTGCCTGAACACATGGATGATTTCGATCTGGAAAGAACCACCGTACCTGCAATTTAAATTGAAGCCACTCGCGCACACTTGTGGTTCAAGTATTTCGTTAAACAGTAAGGCGCCGTTTTTATTATAAAATAAGCCGACGTTCACCTGCCTGGTGATGCTGTGGATTTTAATGAATTCATGCATGAATGTGAAGAAGTGTTGCTTTTCGCGGCACAGAAATCAAGCTAAGAATCGGTGAAAGTACATCGTCATCAACAAAATTTGACAGAATTATTAATGAAGTCGAATTTGGAGAAACCTCCTCGTACATTTCCGGCAGAAAAGTAGATTTGATTGTCGAAACAACATCAGTAAACACAAAAAACATGCCAACCACAATTGAATTATCGAATGCAGAATTCAAAAAAATGGATGTAGACGATGATTGTGTTACCATACAAAGAAACAAGAACATCCGCACCAGCAAAAGTATACTATCAAGTATCTTTGCCTTGAATTCAGATGAAGCAGTGATTGGTTTGGATTTTGTCGGCCTCTCTGGTTATTTGTACAGCGCGCAATATCTTGCAGGCGCCGTTTTCATTATCAGAGAAGCCGATGTATACCTGCCTGGTGATGCTGTGGATTTCGATGAGTTCATGAATGAATGCAAAGAAGTATTTGAAATAATTTTAAAATACAAAAATTATATTGTGAAGCAAGCAAGGGGTATAGATCAAAAGTGCCGTGCTTTGCGAAAAAAAAGACTGGTGGGCTCCTCCCACCTTCTTCTCCCCAAAGCGTTGATCGCAATAAATAAAAGTGCCTCAAATACAAAGTAAAGTATTTTGACTGTTAATTATATATCATTTCAATTGCCCACATATAAATCGTCTGTCCAAATAATAAATTTGTTTTACAAAAAAACTCTGTCCAAATAAAGATTCACATATTTACTTACTATCGAATTCTCTTACAAGAAGCTTATACGTGGGATAGTTCTGAACTTTCAAATATTACCACTGAAGATACGCAAAACGTCAGATAAATAGAGCCCTTTGGGTATAAAGTAATTGATTTTGAGTTTTTCATCAGCACTTGAAATTGTTACTTCCACCTTCTCTGTGATTAGTTCTGGAATTGCAAAAATCATGAAATAAGGGCGGTGTAACCATGTCTGGGGGAATTTCAGAATTTTGTTATGAATCGGGTTCTCTCAATTTTCAAGCACTTTTTTTTTTCTTCCCTCTCTTCTCTTATTTTTTTTCTTTTCTTGCCCGACAACAATGCAAAACCGAATAACGAAATCCTGTCAAATCAAGAAAAGCAAAAGAGCAGATAGATTACGTGATTTACTTCAGTTGTCACCTTCCGATTCCATTCTACTTGACGCTTGTCTAAGGAAACCTTATAACGAAGGTAAGTAACTGACCGTCCGCAGTTTAAAACTCCATTATGCTAATGTGAGTGTTACTTTTACACAAAGTCAAAGATTTACTAGAAGCATTACCGAACATTAACCCAGATACCATTCGAGATAAATATTTACGTACACCTTTACACTTGGCTTGTAGTCGAAGAGATGACCCCTTAGTTGCAACGTCGATTGCCAAATTATTAATACGCGCAGGTTCCGATGTGAATAATGGAGTTGGCGATGTGGACGGACTTCAACCAATGCATTTGGGTAAGAAGGAAAAAGGCAAAGAGGTGGAAGTTGGTGTTTATAAAAGTTTCATATGTAGCTGTTCTTGCTGGAAATTATCAATGCGTTTTAATGTTGTTACACGAAGGTTGGTATGTTGTGATTTGATATGTCATTTCAATATATCACGTATCATTCTGACTGACTGATTGACTGATATTAGGAGCAAGTGTGCCAGCATCAGATCCCTTCAGACTTACACCATTGCTGTTAGCAAAGCTCAAATTAGATAATCTCCGACAAAGTCAACATGTAATTCGTAATGGAACGACGACTACAGTGGAAGATGATGATAGTAAAATAGAAATAGAATGGGGATCGGAGAGTGCGAAACATGAATATAACGATTTAAAGTCTGTAAGTATATATATACAAGTAAAATTGACAACATTTTTTCATTAACAACTTCTTCATAGATCACTCAAGTGCTAGTATCGCATTTAGCTAGTAAATATATTGCATCATTTGAGTTACCATCATATGATACTGGTTATTACGGATTGTCGGATTTCCTATTCCTAAAAGATTCTGATGATTTGAATGAAATCATTTCAAATATAACAGATAAATTAGCAGACATTGGTGTAAATGATGATAATAATCAAAAAAGTATACAAGATTCTGTGAATGGCCTAATAGAAAAAGTTAAAAAACTAGGCATCAATGAATTTGTAAAATAATAGGGAGTGTGTAACCTTTTTTGCATTGAAAATCAAATAAAATGGCGGACATGTAAATATAATGTGAAAGGCGCGTACTTTTTTTTTTCGTTCTTTCGTCTTTTCTTTATATTCATTACACTTTTTCGTAATGGCTACTAAACGTTCTGAACTACACTCAAGAAAGGGCAAAAAGGGTACTCACTCCCCAAAGCCTGATACTATTTCAACTACTTCTAGTAAGCACTCCTCTCACTATTATCTATATTTACATCTTTTTTACTAAGTATCGGTTTTTACTGTAGAGAATAGCTCCAAGGTAAACTACTAAACTACTTGTAGCAACTTATTTTCCCAAATCACTTACGAAATCTCGCTCTGTAGGCTTCCTCTTCCAAGGACAAACAGCCCGAATCTGTTGGATTATTTGACGAGCAAATTAAAAAGCAAAAGGTAGTATTCCATACTCAGACACACAACAAGTGATACTGATATTTGTTATTGTGTATAGAAAAAGAAGAGAAAGTCTCGTGCTCGCAAGTTTGTTTCTTTATCTATCGTTGCTTACTTGACCTACAATTCTTTATACGCTTGTGGATCTCCTTTTGATAATAGCGTCGACAAGCCCCTCATCTGTGAAGCAATTGATCCTATCAAGCTTGATCTATACGCTCTCTACCAATCAGACTATTATAAAACAAAAATCGATCCTTATGTTGCACCCGTAGTAAGTAAAGGAGTGGAATTTTATCACGAGTATGGTGTACCTGCACAAATCAAGTTGAATGAAATCTACTTGAAGCAAGTAAAGCCTAAAGTCATCCGTGGTACTGTCCGTGTCATTGCAGGCTATGCAAAACATGTTCGTCCTGTGTACGTGAAAAAGATTGCCCCTGTCATTCAGCCCTACGTAGATCAAGCCAAACCCCACATCAACCATGCTAAATCTTACATTGATAAAGTACCTCCCTACTACCAAAAGCAAATTAAACCTCTCTACTATCAAGCAACCGAGAAGGCTCTCGAAGCTCAAAAGTTGATTCAACACAAGTATGAAAACTTGCCCCCTCATATCAAGCAAGTAGAGATTGATGTGAAAAACAAGGTAATGTCTTGGGTCGATCATGCCGAGAACCTAGAAATGGCACCTATTCTGCTCGATCTGTATTGGTCTATTGTCGACTTTTATCAACTGCACTTCCTTCCTATGCTCCACGCAAATCCTGCCGTCAACCAAATCAAATTGTATTACAACGACAATGCAAAGGCTCATGTTGACGAAAAGGTAAAGCCACTCATTGCCCAACTCAACAAAAAAGTGCATCTTGATGTACTCTTTCAACACATCATCTCGTTTTTGCCTGAAAGACAAATCATTCCCGAAGAACCTGTGTATACCGCAAAATCAGCTTATATTCAACCAAAAACAAGCACTTCTGTTGTCGTTCCCAAAACCCAACATGTTCCCATCACCTCCCCCGCCGCTTCAGTCAAGACAGTGACTATCTCTAAAGGCAGTAGTAGTAGTAGTAGTAGTAGCAGTAGTAGTAGTACAACTGATCTCGCTGTCCCTGCATCTACCACCGTTGTATCTCCAACTGTGATTTCCAAAAAAGTAGACTCACAGGCCACCCTCGCTAAATCTGCTACTAGTAACGATGATGATGATATTGTCAGTAAAGTCGCATCCAGTGTAAAGCCTAAAGCAACCACCACCCATTTTGTACCCGATCCAAATGCTGCACCTGACGCTGATAAAAAGGAAGCCATTTACTGTCCCACTTGCAACGCTGAGGAAGAGCAATTGATTGTAGCCAATACCGATAAAGATGTCGCACCTGTCCGTACCGATAAACATGTGATTGCAGTTCCCACAGACCATGATTTATTCGAAGTGCACGAAGAGGTGATGGACCTCCCTTCTCCACCCAAATCTCCCATCACCAACAACAAGGAGTTTGAAGACAGCGATCAACAAGTCATCATTCAAGCTCCCATTCCCAGCAAGAAGAAAGAATCATCTACTAGTGAGAAGGAACAAGATATTATCTACAGCATTCAAACCGAAGTAGAGCCCACCGCCACACAAACTTCCATTTCTCATCAACCCAGTGTCAATGAGGAGGAGGATATTATTTACAGCATACAAACAGAAGTTCCCACCGCAACTGACGAGGAAGAACCTGTTTTTAGCATTCAAACTGAACCTGCTGCTGCTGCTGCTGCCATTGAAACCGACGTCGAATCCAATTTAGAAAGAGAACACGTTGAAGAGGTAGACCAACGCATTGTGGAAGAGATCAGACACGAAGCAAAGAAAGAGGAATTCAAAAAGGAGGATCAGATTTTTGTACCACCTGCTATCAAAAACGAAGAACTTGTCTTGGAGTCTCGGGATGAAAAGGCCGCTGTGAAAGATGAACCTGTGTTTGTCAAGGTCGAGGAGCCTGAAGTCGTCGAAGAACCTGTTCATTTTGAAGAGCCTATTGTGAAAGTAGAAGAACCTGTTCAATGTGAGGAACCCATTGATGTTGTACCAGCTGCAAAATCAGACGACAAAATTACTGATGAAAAAAAGCAGCAACATGCTGAAAAAGTAAAGGAAACAGACCCAGTGGAGGCATCCAACAAGCAATCCTCTTTTGTTGTCCATGCCGAGGAGGTTCCCAAGGTGAAAGAACCCTTAGCTAAGCAACAAATTGAAGTTCCTGTCGAACAATAATCATTTGTGCGTGTGTTTCGAGAGAAGCCCAATAAGCATATTTTGTAATTCACAATAAAACTCAAATTCCAAATTTTAACAGGCGTACCTTTTTTATTCCGCTTCATTTTATAAATTATGAATATTGACAATAAAAACGAAAAGACTCTATCTGTCTTGTCTCTCAACTGCTGGTAAAAAAAAATCATCAATTCATTCATTCAATCAAATAGAAAGAAGGTCTCTCATTGATGATGCATGTATAATGTGTGTAGGGGCCTTTACCTTGTCTCCAAGCAACGCAAGTTTCGTCTTCGTGCTATTGCTGAATACCTCAGTCGTCAAAGCTACGACATTGTGGCATTGCAGGAATGTTGGATGAGACAAGATTTCGAGTACATCAAGAACAGAGTAGAAGCACAGCTACCCTATGCAAAATACTTTTTAAGGTACTCACATGTATATTTGATCGATGCATGGTAGTGCGCGGATAAATTATGCTAACAGCAGTTATAATAAATGAAAAATGTAGTGGCACCTTGGGTTGTGGCCTTGTGATACTCTCTAAATACCCAATCCTTGCCTCCTCCCTGTTAAAGTTCACATTGGCTGGTAGACCTCTCATGATTCTAGAAGGCGATTATTATGTTGGGAAGGCGTGTGGTTCTGTCACCATTGATCACCCAGAGATCGGGTTGATTGATGTCTTTACCAGTCATGTAAGTATATTTAGCAAGAATTGTCATGCAATCCATAGACACTTATACTGATTTTATCACAGTTGCTAGCATGCTACGAAGATAATGATATTTACGAAGCTCAAAGAATCACTGAATGCTGGCAAATAGCCAACAGCATCAGAGCCTCTGCTGCCCAAGGAAGACATGTTATCTTGGTAAACAACATTTCTTTTATAAACCTGTATTCAAGTCGATATTAACATGTTTTGATCAGGCAGGAGATTTTAACAGCATTCCTTCCAGCAACTGCTATCAAATGTTAAAGAACCATGGTTTTATGACAGATTCGTGGCTTGAAATCAACGAACAAAACATGAAAGAACATCTTGGCCCTCTTGAAAGAAAAGAGCTTAGTCCCAAAGAATGCATTCAAATCTTTGGCATTACCTGCGATTCACCTGTGAATACCTGGACAAAGCATTTATTCAAACAAGAATCTTACGAGCGAGAAGTCGGTGATCGTTTGGACTACATTCATTACCGTCGCACACCTCAAATCACATGTCAGCAGTCGAAAGTCGTGATGGATGAACATATTCCTGATACAGAATGGAATTACTCCGATCATTATGGCGTGCACTCCATTTTCACCATTGTCGGGCAAGCCAACCGCGCTATCGGTGAATTTGCGCCCGTGGCCTCCCAATTGGCTAGACCCGAATACACGAGTTTATCCACTTCCACGTTGTATAATATCATGGACGTCTTGCAATTGGATCTTCAAAGAGGAAAAAAGACAGCGAATGGTTACATGGCCCTTTTCGGGTGTTCCGTGTTTGCTGTGATCGCTGCGTTTGTGGCTCAAATCGTGCTTCCCATCGTCTACAGCGAGAATGAGCAGTCCATCCTGGTGTCTACAGTCGTGTGTGGATTCGTCATGATCGCATTTACTGCGCTTGCTTTGATTTCGCTCATGGCTGGGTTCGTGTTTGGTGGTACAGAGCAACGATCGCTCACCCAATACTTGAGCGACTTTCAAGCGTATGTTGAAGTCTTGCATCAGAACGAGGCACGAAGAGCGTCCTTTGTTTCTGAAACAGAAAGTGATACCATGATCCACAAGGCCTTTACGGCTGCTTCCAACAACGACGGAGAGAGTTTTAGCTCCAGCTTCTCTTCCAATGCCAACTCTGACGGCACCGGCTTGGTCATTAAACACACTGAATATCTCAAAAAATAATTATACTTTATTAAATTCATATTATTATTCCTCTTGGTATTGATCCCTGATTTTTTTTCTCATGATATCCACAAGTTTTGCTTTGCGGTCTACAACATCTTCTAAACGATTCAAGTACTCTTCGTAATCACTTTTACTTTGCTCACTTTCTTCTGCATCATTGGGAAAGTCTTCTAATGAGAGTGATAGCCTAGCGATCAGATTACTTTCTGTACGGATACACTCGTTAAATTGTTGCAGCTGCTTGCGATGGAACTCTAAAAAGTTGTTTACTTGCCGTGAATCAATGGTGTTGTTGTTTTTGTTGTTGTTATTGTTGGATATCTCCAGACGACTCATTGTTGAATCCATATTAGCGTCTGGCTTTTGTAAGGGTTTTGAGTAAAAAGGGTCCGCAATGATGGTATTTGAAGAGAATACTTCAGCGGGCGGTGATTCCAAGCGTCGTAGATAGTTTCTCTGTCGATCGGATGTTGATGCTGATGACGATGTGGATGATAGTGTAGGTGGTAAAAATCGATTGTTAGTAGGTGTGGCTAGTAAATTCGTAGTGACACTGGTTGGACAGTCAACCTCCAATAAATTTTCGTTTTCCCCATAGCTCGTAATGCTAGTGGTTTCGGCATCATCCTCGTCAAGAAAAGATGACGACGACATAGGTTGCACACTGTTGGATATCCGAGGATCGGATTCGCCACGTAATTGTTTGACTCGATCGGCATAGCGTAGGGTATTTAACGTATGTTCGCTATTGGAGTTATTGGGTGATATAGTAGCAATCATACACGTTCGGGAATTGCCTATGAACGAATCGCGTAAAACTTGAGTCAACTTGCTTCCTCGAAAAGGTGTGTGCTTTTGGTCTTGATCCAATGCTCTGATACATTCTTTAAGCGCAAGTAAACTTTTGTTGATTTCAGCTCCTTCGAGTCTTGTTTTTGTATCTGCGTCGCCTCGATCTGCTCCTCTTTCACTACCGGCCAAATCAATAAAGCTTAGCTTTCCAAATACTTTTGCGGGATTGTCTTTGGTCTTTAAAAGCACTTGAAGTACAGCATGGGAACGAGATGAGGTTTCGTTGGCACCGGTTTGACCAGTGGTTCTTCCTTGGTTACCGTATTCAAAGATGGACATGAGTTGATCTACGTCGGAAATTGGATGTTCGCGAAGACCTGCTATCACTACATTGTTGTTACCGTCGTCTCGTGCTGTGAGTTTCTCTTTGAGATTTAGTAAATCATAAAGCTGACCTTGATAAATCTCGTAAAATCCGACACTGGATACATTCTTTAAGCGCAAGTAAACTTTTGTTGATTTCAGCTCCTTCGAGTCTTGTTTTTGTATCTGCGTCGCCTCGATCTGCTCCTCTTTCACTACCGGCCAAATCAATAAAGCTTAGCTTTCCAAATACTTTTGCGGGATTGTCTTTGGTCTTTAAAAGCACTTGAAGTACAGCATGGGAACGAGATGAGGTTTCGTTGGCACCGGTTTGACCAGTGGTTCTTCCTTGGTTACCGTATTCAAAGATGGACATGAGTTGATCTACGTCGGAAATTGGATGTTCGCGAAGACCTGCTATCACTACATTGTTGTTACCGTCGTCTCGTGCTGTGAGTTTCTCTTTGAGATTTAGTAAATCATAAAGCTGACCTTGATAAATCTCGTAAAATCCGACACTGGCTGATAAATGTGCGAATTTCGGTTTGGATAACAGGCGGAAAATGTCGTGCGCTGCCAATACATACAGACCGTGGTTGGGGTCAAGCATGGTGTATGTCTTTCCTGAACCTGTCTGACCGCTATATGAATGCTATGTTAGCCTATGTTCCTCAAATCATTTGACTGGTAACTTACTGAGCAAAACAAGTTGCTTTGCCACCTTCAAAAATATACTCGACAAGAGGTTGTGCTGTTCTAGCGTAAATCTACATCCTTCAAGCATTAGTACAATCTTCTCTGTATAATCCCATCACTTTGCTCTTTTACCTCTTCATTGGTTGTGTTGCAATCAAAGGCATCATCGAAAGTAAACGTATGTGTTTCAGTATATCGAACGAGATCAATGCGAGTTCTGTGAAGGAAAGGTAGTTAGCAGTGGATCGTGACAACTTTTGTAGTGAATAAGAGGCATACTTTGGTGCGTTGAGTTGAATGGTTCTGGATCCAACCATGGGTACTATATCTGTCTCTTGCATTGTGAGTTCCTTTTTACTCAAGGGTCTCTTTCTAACACACACTCGAATACGCTGATGAAGTTCATTATAAGGAGTTGAGGTAGGAGTTGTGGAGACAGCATTTGCTTTTGACTTTGACAACAAGAAATCTTCTAAACTCTTGGTGATTTCATTCGATTTAGGTGCTTGATGCTGTCTATTGCTTGTGATGGGTACACCATAAGCATCCAACAACCTCGTAGAAGGTCGATCGTTGATGATAGGTTGTTGCTCCATTGGCTCATCAAGAACTTTAGGTCGTTTAAACTGCTTATAACTACTTGGAGGGTTGGGTTTGGTGATTCCTGCTCCGGGACGAGTTGGGGATCGATTGACAAGAGGAAGTCTTTCTCGAGGCAAATATGAAAGACGACGATCGCGAACGGAGTTGGCGGGTTTCACCAAAGGTGTGCGTTGTGTCGTAGGGGCAATTGTCATGCGACGGGCTCTCTTTTCAGGTGGAATTTTATGAAGAGGAACAGGTCGTTTTCTAGATGTTATTGGCTCTATGCGATCGCTTTCTGTAGGAATTTTATAGCCATTATTTGTCACTGGTATGGTGATGCCATTTTTCTTTGGACTCAAAGACTCCTTTTTCAATGGCAAGGTATTGTTGTTATTACTACTACTACCACTGCTCGTGTTGCTATTAAGAGGAATTGTGGTAGTATAGGTAGTAGTCTCTTGTTTGACGGATGTTGTTGTACTATAGTTACTATGGGATGGAGACAAGTTGTACTTTCTATTCACACTCGACTCATTCCTCACTGGACTCTTCTTCATCACTTTTGTTGGAGCGGTATTGTTGGTAGACAACTTTTCGCTTAAATCTTCAAATAAAGCTCGAAATTTCGTCTTGTCTTCAGTAGATCTTAATCCTAATTTCGAGTAATCGTTGGCTCCAACCTAAGTTGATAAAGACAGGTATTAGCACAGAGTGGAAATATTCCGTTGTTTCTTTATTTACTTGGTCTAATATATCCACGTATGTTATTCCTCGATTATGGAATCTAAACAATAAAAGAACAATGTTAGTCATGTTCACTTTGCAGCAACAGTAAGAAGGGAGAGTGTCTCTTTATTTACGTTGGGTAATACTACGTAAGGAAGTGTATTGTGAGTAAAATAAGCTTTATTTTATCAAGTGCGTTTCTTTACCCCTTGTAAGTTGTGTCTTTTTAAAGCGTCAAGAAGAGTTTTACTCATTAGATAAGATATATAGATATAAAGAAGGAGAGAGTTCAAGTGTATAATTATAATTTTTAGAAACGGAATTTGTGGGTGTCACTAAACGCGTTGATCTTGGCGCGTTTTCAAATATTTCCTGCGTTTTTTTGTTTCGTGACACTTTTTTTTTTTATTTATTTGAAATAATTAGGATATGTAGTAGTTGCAAGAGAAAGAAATGAATAAGAATGAAATGCAATTAAGTTGAATGATATGGAGAAATAATGAAATCAAGATTTAAACTAATAATACAGCATTGATACAGCCATCGTTTTCTGGATTATTAGTAACTTGAGCATATTTACCCCAAACAACTTTACCACTTGTTGTCACTAAACCCAATTCAGACACATTGACTTCAAGTACAGTACCCTTAGTAATAACGCCAAGTTGGGTATAAAGAGGTGATTGTGGGTTCTTTTTGACGCCAATAATAGGCAAACAAAAAGTAGCCTTTAACTCGGGATGTGTGACGTGTGCCTTCTTATAACGAAGACCCATTGGACGAACAAAACGTTCATATTTTGGTGGTTTACGAGTAAAACCTTCTCCAACAAAGGTTGCCTTTGTAACCAAACGTTTCCATTGCTTGGTCTTGTGCTTACCAGTCTTGACAACCTTGAACATTTCATCCTCAGCCATACCACGAACAGTAGGCAAAGGAACAGCCCATTTACCAGCCTTTTCTTTTCTCTTTTGCTTTACCATATTACTAAGAATCTTGGCACGATCTTCACCTTCACGATCTAAAAGATAAGTAGGAACAGCACCTTCAGGAATAGCGTCGGCAGACTTGCTCTTGGCATTCTTTTCTTCATGTTGCTTAATAGTCTTCTTCATTTGAATCTTTTCGGCATGACGCTTCTTGTTCAACATCTTGGCCTTCAAACCATGCACCTTTTGAGCGTATTGTGATGCCTTGTGAACAGCACGAGCTTCTCTCTTACGTCTAAAGCGGGATGTATTTAGTACAATATTCTACTCGATCAGGCACCAGATCCAACTAAACTTACTTGCGTTCTTCATAATCAAGACGACGACCATGTCGTTTAATGTGCTCTTCAATATGTTCGTTTTGAGGCTACAAAAAGGAATCATTGTCAATGAGAGCTTTATAAAGATAATGGAGTTCAATTTACCATTTTAGATCGAGAGTTGAAAAAAAAAAAACTTCAAAACTGCAAGTTAAAGAATGATCCACACAAAAAAAAAAAAAAAAAGTGTGACTTCTTCTTTCCTTTTTGGGCAAAATGCGTGCTTGTCTTCGGGTGTTCAAATTTGATTTGATAAAGGTGTTAAGCAAGCAAGCATTGTTTGTATCCGAAAAGTATCATCTCTTTTACACTTCAATGGACGATTTGTTAGATTTGAGTTGGTCTGCACCAAAAGCACCTAGTGTCAACCAACCTTCGAAAAAGGCGCAGGAGCCAAGAGACGCTTTTGCTGGCCTTTTAAATACTTCACCCAAACCTGTTGATAAAAGTAAACTTTCACTCATTGAACAACAACGCTTACAACAACAGCAACAACGCGAAAAAAGCACAAGCAATAGCTCACCATGGCTAACTCCTACTCAAGCTTCTACACCTCCTTTGACAACTACACCCTTGTCAGCAACACCCATCTCTTCTTCACCTTCTTACTCTTCCGTGCCCATTTCTGCCGTCAAAGCAAATAACAATAACACTTCCTCACTCTTGACTTCTAACCAACCTTCTAAGCCTGCAGCAACTTCTTCCTTTGAAGATTTACTCAACCCTTTTGGTAGTAGTAGCAAGAGAAGTGAGCAAGGTAGAAACACTCCTTTAAACCAACTGTAAGTTTACACAACTTGTCACAACAACATAGTGTTGACTCATCGTTATTTCAAAAACGTAGACGTAGTCAAACCAATTCCGTTGATTCCAGTCAGTGGAATTTCGATCTTTTGGACTCAAAAGTAAGTAATACAAATTCAAGAGCTGCAAGCGAATCGCCTGTCCAGCACTCACTCGACCCTTTTGATATGGACTCACTTGTGAAAGAGACAAAGGTTGTATCTTCTCCTTCACCAGCAGTGAGCCATACTCAGAAACAAGTTGTAGTAGATGAAGAGGATGACAATCCGCTCGGAATTTTAGCCGAACCCGCACGTCCTCGTTCTGCACAAAAGGTGGTTGCCAGTCGATCCCCATCACCACCACCCACTGTGAAGTCACATCAAAGTCCCGCTCAACACCATGATGGCAGCACTACCAGCGGCAGCAGATTAACGCTAACCGAAGAAGAGGAAGATGCGATGCTTGTGCAATTAATTGATATGGGATTTAGTCTACAGGAATCCAAGTTTGCTATTGAAGCAACAGGAGGAAGTACTCTTCAAGCAGCGGTGGATTTATTAGTGCAAAGCTCTGAAACTGTGCAAAGACGTCAACCCTCTGTCAAACAACCCACACCTAGACAACAAAATAGAGAATTGTCTCAAACTGAGCGTGCAAGTGCAGCCTTGTTCTCAAACGATGTGCCACCACCATCGTCATCATCACCACGTAGACAACAACAACAAGACGCCACAACATCCCAACAAGATAGCTTACAGCAACAAACGGAGAAAATTGTAAATCAAGCACAAGAGTTCGGCGGATTCTTGTACAAAAATGCTTCTTCATTTTTAAAAACAGGCCGTGAAAAGGTGACAAAGGCAGTGGGCGATTGGCAAGAACAACAACGTACAGCTAGAATGAATCAAATGAAGGAAGAGCAGAGTGGCTCTGTGAGACCCAAGTGGATGGTAGATGGTGATGATGCTATTGACGTTACTGCTGACAGCAAAGGCATGGAGAAATTTGCTGACGATGATGATAGCGACAATGAAAATGATTTGGAAGCAGAACGCAGAAAGATTCAAGAAATGAGAAGACTGCAAGAACAGAAACAAAGAGAAGCGGCGGCGGCTGCCCACAAAGCTCGTCAACAAAAGAACTCGAGAAAAGAAGCTTTAATCTTTGAAGAAGAGGTCTATGTGTCTCCTTCAAGACGTAGAGGAGGAAACACGCCTTCCAGTAGTGGTAGATCAACTCCCAAGCCTACTGGGTCACCACAAATGCAACAACAACAACAACAACAACAACAGGCACCTGTTGCTCAGCGCACCGCCCCACAATCTCCCAAGAAGAGAACAAGGCCAGTCATTACTGCACCTTCTGATATCATGGCCAAGGTTAACGAAGCACGAACTCAAGGCAATGAAAAGTTCAAGTTGGGCCAATTCGGCGAGGCCGAAGAATTCTATACCCGTGCTATTGAAATCCTTCCTGTTGGCCATGACCACCATGTGCTGTTATCCAATAATCGAGCCACAACTCGTTTAAAGATCGGTAATTACAAAAAGTGTGTGGAGGATTGTGATATTGCCATTTCTTTGGCCAGAGACACTGGCGGCGAAGCAAGTAGTGTATCGGAAGGTGTCACGATTCAATGGCGTGATCAAATTATCAAGTCGTTGTATCGTAAAGCAGAGGCCTTGGAGAATATCGAGAAATACAAGGAAGCTTTGGCGACGTATGATGAATTAGTCAAATTGGAGGGCGTAGGAAATCCAAAGGTCAATCAAGGTATGTCGCGATGCAGACAAGCTTTGAATCCCAAGAAGCCAGCCGCCGTGTCCAAGAAAGCGGAGACATCTTCTACCTCACAATCACATGGGGAGAAGAAACAAGACTTTATGTCTATGTTTGACCCTTCTGCTAAATCCTCATCCTCTGCAAGTACACCAGTAGTGAATCAAGAAGAGTTGAGTAAAAGTAAAGCGGTGGCAGCTATGAGAGCAAGCGCAGCCAAGCAAGAAGCGGAAGATGCTGAAAAGCTGGAAAAGACGGATGAAGTCAATGCACGCCTTATTGCTTGGAAGGTTGGCAAAGAGCAAAATTTACGTGCTTTATTAGCTACATTGGATACTTTACTTTGGCCTGGTGCACAATGGAAGGGTGCTCAAATGAGTGAGCTTATTAACCCTAAAAAGTGCAAGATCACGTATATGAAGGCTATCGGCAAAGTCCATCCCGACAAGGTAAGACTCAATTGATCTCAAACTCTAAAAGAGACTAAACAATTTTCTTGTAGCTACCATCTGATGTGACTGTAGAACAAAGAATGTTGGCTAGTGGCATATTTGCTACTTTGAACGAGGCCTGGGACTCGTTTAAAGGACAAAATCAAATGTAACAACCTAATATCTTAATAGAATTATATTAACACTATAATGTATACACAAATATATCCATCTTTATCTAATGGTGCTTTTGATAAATTTCTCAATACGATATCTTTTTTTAATGTGGTTTGTCAAGCTTTGAATCATATCAATTCCCAAAATGTTATTCAAATCTTCGCATATTTAAAAGCAGAATATTGTCTAACGCCAAGATGCCTTGTGCATCTGTTTCTACCAGTAAACCGCTTTGATAATACTTCTTGGTAACCTCTACTTAATATTCTACCCAATTACTTTTCCAACAATATTAAGACTATCTGTTGGAGGAACACGCTTATAATTCATATCAAATGATTGCTTGTCATTATTTTGAAGTCGGGTTGATCTTTTGCGTGAAGATTGGGGTGCTGGAGAATGGTACTTGTTTCCATTTGCTCGCTTTTTCGTTATTATGAAAATTTAGCTCTTGTCTTAATGCATCAAACGCACTCTCCAAAGAGCAATTTTCTTTTTCAATACACTTGGCCGCGATAGCTTCATCAAAGTTCCAATAACTGTAGACAGTTTTTGTTAAGTATGACATTTGAGGAAGGGAGTCCTTATCCACACAGAAATTTGTCTCTTGTGTAATATTCTTTTCCGTCTTAGATGATGCCTACCACTCAAAGTCTTCAACAAGTACCTTTTTGAACAGGGAAAGAAAACCGAACTTCTATACGGCTGTGGAAATAAAGTCTTGCATTGCGTATATGCATACTACTGAATTTATCCGGAATATAATTAATGCAGGGAAAAAATCCAATATGTAAACGTTCATGATAGAGAAAAGAAAAGAGAAGAGAGCAGAAAGAAACACATTTGTGGTCAATATTTATGGAAATATAAGCTACTTTATCATGAAAGAGTCCAGGAAATGATTAATTATTGACTGAGCAATCAAGTTATACGCTTGCTATTTCATTATCCAAAAAAAAAATCTGTGTGGATAGTAAATTTCCAAAAACGTTCAAGACGTAAGCTGTTGCCCAATTTAAATTTTTTAGTACTGCGGATCGGCGTTTGGAATATAAAAACGTAATTTTATTCTTTTCCGTCTTAGATGATGCCTACCACTCAAAGTCTTCAACAAGTACCTTTTTGAACAGGGAAAGAAAACCGAACTTCTATACGGCTGTGGAAATAAAGTCTTGCATTGCGTATATGCATACTACTGAATTTATCCGGAATATAATTAATGCAGGGAAAAAATCCAATATGTAAACGTTCATGATAGAGAAAAGAAAAGAGAAGAGAGCAGAAAGAAACACATTTGTGGTCAATATTTATGGAAATATAAGCTACTTTATCATGAAAGAGTCCAGGAAATGATTAATTATTGACTGAGCAATCAAGTTATACGCTTGCTATTTCATTATCCAAAAAAAAAATCTGTGTGGATAGTAAATTTCCAAAAACGTTCAAGACGTAAGCTGTTGCCCAATTTAAATTTTTTAGTACTGCGGATCGGCGTTTGGAATATAAAAACGTAATTTCCTTTCCTAATTAGAAAAAAAAAGGATAATCCTCGGAATTTGAATTCATTCTGTTTGACAGGTATTTTGAAGTATTATAAATACAACCCTTTTTTCGAATAAAAGTTTTGTCTTTATTCAACTTACAAAACTAAATCAAATACAAATCAATATGTCTTCTTCAAACGATACTTTTACTGCTTGGGCCGTCCTCGAAAAGGGTAAGTTGAATGATCCGGAAATAACGTGCAAGTGCGCGATTAACTTACACCTTGTTGTGCATTTATTTTATAGGCAAGCCTATTACTCGTACTGAACTTCAACTTAGACAATGGGATGAAGATTGTGTCGAGATGAATGTCACTCACTGTGGTATCTGTGGTAGTGATGTCCACACTATGGACTCCAATTGGGGACCTACCGATTATCCTTGTGTTGTTGGCCACGAAATCGTTGGTGTCGTCACTCGCGTTGGTAAGAATGTCACCAACCTCAAGGTCGGTGACCGTGCTGGTGTTGGTGCTCAAAGTGGTAGTTGCCACAACTGTGATGCCTGTAACTCTGGCAATGAAAACGTGTGTATCGGAGGTTCCACTTTCACCTACAACTCCAAGTGGGCTAACGGCGACAAGTCCTATGGTGGTTACGCCGATAAATGGAGAGGCGATTACCGTTTCGCCTTCAAGGTACCTGATAACATGTCTAGCGCTGAAGCTAGTGTCTTCTTCTGTGGTGGTGTTACTTCCTATGCCCCCTTGAAGCGTTCCAATCTTAACAGCAAGTCCGTCGTCGGTATTATGGGTCTCGGTGGTTTGGGTCACTTTGGTGTCTTATTTGCCAAGGCTATGGGTGCCACTGTTGTTGGTCTTTCTTCTGGATCTAGAAAGCGTGATGTTGCTTTTGAACTCGGTTGTCATGAATATCTCGATACTAGCAATGAAGAGGAGATGAAGAAGTACGAAAACAGACTCACTCACATCCTCTTGACTGGTACCTCACCCGACTTCCAATGTAAGTATTTCATTTTTTACCAAGTCAGTTGTTACTTGAGAACAATGTGATATTAATAATCTTCTGCAAAATTATAGGGGAAAAGTACTTTGCTCTTCTCACATTCAATGGTCACTTCTTGAACGTCAGCGCTCCTGAATGGCCATTCCCAGGTATGGCTGCCTTCCCTATGCTCATCAAGCAAATCAAGATTGAAGGTTCTGCTATTGGTTCTCCTGCTGTCATTGAAGAAATGCTTGAATTCGCTGCTGAACACAACATTAAGCCTTGGATTGATACCTACCCCATGTCTGAAGTGAACAAGGCTATCGAAGACTTCAGAGCTGGCAAGCCTAGATTCAGATTCGTCTTGGAAAACTAAACCTTTTTTTAATATAAAGCTACTATATACTTAAACTGTAAATAAACAAGTTGTTGTCTTAATTCTAAAAATCAAGCTTTTACCTATTACGAAGTACGATATTACGTTGATATATACTAAAGTCAGTTAGCCAAAGTCACAAGATAAGTAGTATACAACTATGTAAGGAGTTGGGAAGTGACCTAGGCCTATCGGTTTTGCTTCAGGCCTTATGTTTACCAGCACTGCGGTTCTCGTGACAGATAACTTTGCCAAACAAGTAGTGTATAAAAGCTAGTTTGCTTTGCCTTAGTGTACCTTCCAGGAACTACGCCAGTTTGTCTAACCAGATATACATTGGTCTCATGATAGAAAAGAACGTCTTTAAATACTCACACATTCCAGACCTCTGACCTCTTTACCACTTACTCGGGAAGGTTCGTTTGAACTTCGAGGACTACACGCCAAATATTACGTCAACAAGCCTCAAAAAAGTTAATATTGATAATAAAGATAGTCGAATTACCCGGTAAAGATAAGCGACCGTGGTTCTGCAGCAAATAAAAGAACCAAAGGAGTGGGATCGCTTAGACAACAACATAATAAAAAAAAAAATCAAACGTATCGCTGCCGCTTTTTTAGAGTTGCACGACTTTTTACATTATTGATATTTAATAGGTGCACTGCACAGATAAACCTTTATTATTTCAACTTGCAAGAAAGGGATACTATCTAGGGTCATTATATTTCTTCAAGGCATATCCTGTAATAGGTGTTTAACAATAATTTAATTCTCGGGATGTTCAGGCTTTTTTGGTGGAGGAGGAGTGTCGATGTTGGGTGGTGAAGTTTGGAAGACCTGGGTATATAATTTATCAGCTTGTTTTTGGGCATATTCTCTAAGTTGCTGAGCTTCGGGTCTCTTTTTCAATTCATTCACTTGTTCAACGCTGTAAAAATAAAGCGATTTGGCTTTCTCATCCACAAATTGCTTTGCTACGAAATATAAATATTTGGTGTCAGTATTCTACATACCTGTACTTGAATGTCAGTGTGATATACCTTCTCCTTTAGCCATAGCCCAAGTACTTCCAAGATCTACTTCATATCTTGTTGGTTGTGATTGATTTTCCGTTACAGAGCTCATATCTGCATAAACCAAGATAAGTTATAGATACAATCACATCAATATTGAGTGTTACTCACCTTTAATGTGTGTCACACATTGTTCTGCACCATCAACTACAACGATTTTGTATCCAGAGAGTATATTCGATGACTTTGCTTCTGTTAATTGTTCTCCTTCGATATTAGAGGTAGTAGTTGGACGTCTGAAGCAATACATTTTACACTTTGGATCAGTGTTTTGTTCTCGGTTGGTATCTTTTTGTTTGCACCACTGCAGGCAAACTTCATCCCAATTGCCAGCTTCTGAGGTTCCATTATTGATATTTAACCATTTTTTAAAAAAGGAGGCAGCTTCTTTTTTCTCTGTATCATCGGGTGTATTTTGAGTCATAGCAAAAAATATTTGAATTACAAGAAAAAAAAGGCTGAAATCTCTTGACTATTCTGACTTTTTATTTGCAAAATTGTTAATCCCGCCTGCCTTCACTGTGACCCCCATTTTATATATTTTTCAACAAGCAACCAGTGGCAGAAGTTGCTTTACAGTTTCGTCAAGTCAACCCTTTATACTCTTTTCTGTTTTCTTATGGATAATAAAATGAAGAGGGCCTATGGAGATATAAGGGATGACA
This sequence comes from Mucor irregularis B50, assembly GCA_000587855.1. Taxonomy (NCBI): domain Eukaryota; kingdom Fungi; phylum Mucoromycota; class Mucoromycetes; order Mucorales; family Mucoraceae; genus Mucor; species Mucor irregularis. The sequence goes on from KK076531.1 coordinate 32,198, forward strand.
GCCGAAGTTCGAACAGTTTTAAAAGAAGATATGAAGGATCCCCAATGAGTAATGCCTCTCCGGCATGGTCTGCTTCCTCCGTTTCTCCAGGATACCGTTCATCACAGAATTATTCAAGGAACCAACGCCAATTTAAAGGTTGCTCCAAAATTACTGACTACGAATTCCTAGATAAACTTGGTGAAGGCACATTTGGGTGCGTTTTGATTATCGCTTACAGTAATACGTAGGCTAAACCTTTTGCATTTCAAAATTGTAGTGAAGTTCACAAGGCAAGAGACAAGGAAACTCATCAACTTGTTGCATTGAAGAGAATCTTGATGCATAATGAAAAAGAGGGTGTAAGTTTTGCATGTTCTCCACATTATTTGCTAAGATTTAACTGATTATGCTGTTACAGATTCCAATCACAGCCATTCGTGAAATCAAGATTTTAAAGCAACTTAACCATAAGAATATTGTGCCCTTAAGCGATATTGCTGTGGAAAGAGGTATGTCAAGTAATTGGGAATAGCAGTGTTATCTTAGCGCTAATAGTTCATCTATCCTAGGTGACATATCTCGTAAGGAAAAGGGAAGCATTTACATGGTGTTTCCATATATGGATCACGACTTGGCAGGTCTTTTAGACAATCCCAAAGTACGCTTAACACCACCGCAAATCAAAACTTATTTGAAACAATTACTGGAAGGCACAGCCTATTTGCATCATGTAAAGTCGTATATTTAAAAACAAATTGATATTTGTACTTATGATTTTCTTACTTAGAACCGTATTTTACATCGTGATATGAAAGGTATAGAAGGATAGCATCTATTATTAAGGAAGTACGATGAAAACTAATACTTATTCACTCAATAGCTGCTAATCTTTTGATCAACAATGATGGAATATTACAGATTGCAGATTTTGGTTTAGCAAGAGGTATTGAGGATGAAAATAGAGAATACACCAACTGTGTCGTCACTCGATGGTACAGACCACCAGAGCTATTCCTTGGTGAAAGAAGATATACCAGTGCAATTGATATGTGGGGCGTAGGATGTGTGTTTGGCGAATTATTGAAATCAAGACCTATCATCCAAGGTCAAGATGATATTGATCAACTGAAAAAGATCTTTTATTTATGTGGATCACCAAATCAAGATAATATGCCTGGTTGGGATAGATTGCCTGACGCCAAAAAAGTTAGATTTGATACAACTCCCAGACGTGTTAGAGATGAATACTCGCATTATGATACTGTAGCGGCTGATTTACTGGATAAATTACTTGTCTTGGACCCAACAAAGCGTTTAACAGCATTAGAGGCATTAGAACATGACTACTTTTACACTGCGCCATTACCTGCAGATCCTACAGAGTAAGTGTACACTCAAGATGGATATTATGTAATCTAACCACGGTCTACTTTTGTAGTTTACCCAAATACGAAGCATCTCATGAATTTGACAGAAGAAAGATCAAACAGAGACGTCATAATTAATTTCAATAATATAAAAAAAACGTAAACTCTGTATAAATCCTTCTTTCTCTCTCTTTTTTATCAAGTTAAACGAACACTGTTAAATACGCACTGACATTCCACCAAGCAGATGTCTTAACACTTCCTTATAATTAACTGACTTTTAGATTGACGTGATCTCCTAGTCATCAACCCATCGACTTGTTCTTTACCAAATCACGCTTGAATCCTTTCATTTCATTATTACAGTTGTTAGTGTTTTTAGTCGTTTTTTTTTTCTTTTAATTAAATAGAATTGCAAATCATTTTGTGTATATGTATATCTAGTGATGGTGACCGGCAGTCTTTTCGAAGCGAATACCACCTAAATATGATATAAAAAAAAAGGGGTTAATATAGACCAGCCTTCCACAAAGATTCAACATAATCCACTTACAATAGGTACAAGGATGAGGTCCAGGCTTATCCAAGTTAATGTAGACCTTGGGGTGACCTAAGGTTCCACCGCCTAATTCATTAAAAAAACAAGAGCATTATTTACAATTATTCTGGTCCATTTCAACTATCCAATGCTTACCACCGTCACAATGGGTAACGCGTGTGTTGACAAATCGAATAGGCTCTTCAGCAATTAAATCAATAGCAGCCATAGGGTTGGGCTAAGAAGAAAAAATTTTGGTGAGAAAACGTTGGCAAAACAAAGCATTGATGGAAATAATCAAAGTACCTGGGTGCTAATGTCGATTTGCTCGAAACGAGGACCAACCATGGCATCAGCCTTGGGTTGTTGAGACTTGGACCAGGTTGTAGCACGGTTTTCAGCTTGTTGAATCTCAGGTGCAATAGGCTTGGCTGAGGGCTGCATGGAGGTTGTGTAAGCAGCAGTAAAGCTCTTCAGAGTGGTCTTACGTAAAGTTGTGCTGCTAATGCGTTGAACTGAATGTCGAAGCATTGTATTTATTTAGTATAAGTATTATGTGGGGAAGACAAACACTCGCTTTCGCTGAAAAAAAATAAAATAAAAACCCCTCCCTTAGCTTTTTTCCACCTACTCAGCGCGCTCTTATATCACCCCGAGTTAAGTGACGTCGTCGATATATCGGCACGTCACACAAAGTTGCCTGTGTGTGGAATAGAATATGCACACACACTGTACACGTCCTTGACTAGTAATTATTGATCTGTAAACAACTTACGTGGCAACTGACTCCTTTATTGAGTATGAAGTTTTGATAAAGCCAACTTTTTGATGATAAAATGTTCAAAAGACGAATGATAAATAATAAAGTTAAACGTCATTATAGTGTTTGTTTATTAAGATCAAGTGTTTACAAATATATATGTCAATTTTTTTACATGTGAGTGGATTGGGAGGGGTGGAATTGAGAATCGTAACCGGTATTGTTCGAGCTTTCACTGTCTGCGTCAGGAATATCAACATTAGCCGTTTTGAGTCCCCTTGCTCTACACATCCTGTTGAATTCTCTTTGTACACTATGACCCATTCGAGTCACTACGTCGTCAGGTATATTGAACAAGTAACAATTGATGAATACTTGCTCCACGTCTCGCAGTAATTGATCACCGTTGGCATATTTGCCTCTTTCATACTTTTTGCGAATGGTACCAAAGTCCATTGGTCTTTTGATGATGTCAAAGTAAGTGGGAATTTGCAACAGCACTGGATCTACGGGAGCTCCAAATGCATAATAAGATTCGTGGCTCATCAACTTATCCAGCACACTCTTGTACTTTCGTAATTCTGCCTTTTCAGGTGAAGTTTCATCGGGTATCTTGCTGCTATTGGAAGGCTTACTGCTGGATGACTTGCTACCGCCGCTAGAAGATTTATTGCCACTACTGGAGGACTTGGAGCTACTGCTAGAAATGCCATCTCTCAGTTGAGCCTCTTTCTTGCGTAAGTTGGGAGCTTCTTTGTTGAGCATTTGCTCCAGCACCTTAGCATTTTCTGAGAAAGCATGCTCAAATCCATTAAATGTATAACAATTGGTGAAAATGAGACGCATATCACTTTCGAAATCACGAACACATTTGTATTGGCCACTCTTTAGCTTGGTCATCCTGAGAATTATCTTTAGTATATTGTTTGCATCGGATGGTATGATACTAGACTTACATTGTTCCAAAGTCCATTGGTTTCTTGATGATCATAGGATAGTGAGGAATATTTAACGCAACAGGATCCACCTAATAAAAAGCGAATATTAATATCCAAAAACATTGATCTTTCTTTGTTCAACTTACAGGTTCGGTAAAGCCAAAGGCACACCTGTGATTCATCATCTTTTTCAAGAAAGATTCCAGCTTGGCTTGCATAGCAGGATGCAACTTTGTAGGAGCTTCTTGAGACGGTGATTTGTTCTGCGTATGAGCACTGGAAGATACAGAAGACTTTGGCATAGCAGGAGAAGTAGGTGACTGATTGCTCACTACGGGTGATTTGACAACAGTTGGAGATCTTGGATTGATCAAAACCTGAGAAGGCGAGACAGATGAATATCCCATCATAGGATCAGTATCCATGGCACCCATGTAAGGAGCGACATCCTCTTCCTTGATAGATGGCTTGCGAACAGGTTGATGATCTTTCTTTGAGGAGCTATCTTTCTTAGGTTGGTGAGATGGGGAACCACTACTTCCATGACTGCTTGACACCTTTTGCATCTTAGCAGGAGGTTCTTCCGTAGATGTTGAGGCAGAGTGTGTCATTTTAATGGGAGCTGGGGAAGAAGATGGACGACGTTTCTTGGAGGAGGAAGCTGAGGGGTTCACAGAAGAGCTGTTTCCATTCATACGAGCTCTCATCTCTTTGCTGATCGAGTTGTAATATCTTTCAAGTTTAGCGCCATCAGCTCCAGCAACGGTTTCTGGTCTGTTGTAAGCTGCGCAATTCTTGAACACCAGTCGAATATCGTGATCGAGCGCCTTCAAAGAAGTATATTTACCGCTTTCCAACCTTTCCCAAATAGTACGAAGATCCATGGGATGTTTCACCACAGTGAGATAATCTGGTAAAGCTGTCGTATCAACAGGCTCGTTGAACCAACAAGCAGCATCGTGCAATGTCAATTTATCTACCACTTTACTAGCAATAGCCTTATCTTCGCCCTTAATAGCATCAGGGTACGAGAACTCAGTTGACCAAACTTGATGAAAGAACTTTTCCACAACGCGGGCTTGAGTGACCACAATCGATTCAGGATGGTTGAATCCATAGCAGTTCCAGAACATTTGTCGGATATCGCGTTCAAGGTCCCAAACAGTGCTGTATTCAGAGTTGTCCAGTTTCTTTTGTATCAAACTAAGATCCATTGGACGCTTCACGATATCATAGTAAGTGGGGATATTGAGTGCGACTACATCGACTGGTTTACGGAAAGGCTCGGATTCTTTCAACGACCACAACTTCTTCATCACTCGTTGACTCTTCTCCTTGTTGGCTTCGTTCATAGGATAAGCAGGAGGTTTAGTTCTCGACTTTTCAGTGATTGGAAGTGGAACAATGACAGCAGCGATAGGCTCGGCTGGAGCAGGGGCAGGAGTAGCAGAATTAGAAGGTGCTGCTGGTTTGCTGACCTGTGGGCTAGCTTCCTTGGGAGGTTTTGGTGCTTTAGGGGGCTTCGTGGAAACCTTCGAAGAGGAGGATGAGGGACTCACAGGGTTATCCAAAGGTTTAATTCTGATGGTGTTTTGCTTAGCAACGGGTGAAGCGGAATCGGTGCTGGTTGGAACTGGAGATTGAGAAGAAGTAACGTGGCTTTCCTTTGGCTTCTTGGTAACATCAGTGGATGATCGTCGTTTACCAAAGTAAGACTTCCATTCTTTTTCATAGAGTTCCTGTAGCATTTTTGATTCGTTATAAACATAGGTACCAGGAGGATTGAATGTGTAGCAGTTATTGAACATCAAGTGCATATCAGCATTCATTGCTTGAGCATTAGGGTATTGTCTGTTTCTCAACTGACTCTTGATTTTGCCAAGATCCATGGGGTGCTTGATAATCTGCGTATAGTGAGGTATACCTTGCTTGATAGGGTCGACTGGTCTCAAGAACTCGAAAGCGTGAGGGCTAGCCATCGTTTTAGTAAGCAATTGATCCATCTTTTCATATTCTGAGAGATGTGCGTATTTGTGGGGCTTTGGTTGTTTGTCCACAGGTGTGATCGATTTCTTTCGTTCTGTCATCACCACATCTTGTTGTTGTTGTTGTTGTGGAGGCTGAGGAGAGGGAATATTGGTAGGTGGTCTAGCAGGTGAAGAAACACTCACAGGAGCAGCTGGTGGGGTGACGGTAGTGGTATTGATCGATTTCACCTTATTGTGCTTAGGAGGCTTGATAACAACAGATGTGGGATTAACACTTGTTGATCCATTCGTTTTAGGGATATTATTCGATGATGTGCTCGAAGCAGGAATAGTGGCGTTCTTCAAGTGTGGTGTGGTGGCTGGGCTCTCAACAATAGTCATGTTTTGAGTATCGTCATGGACCTCTTTGCCGTTCACAATCTGTAACTCTCGTTCAAAAGCTGCTTCTAAATCTTGACCCATTGTATAAACGTGTGAACCAGGAGGATTGAAGAAGTAACAATTATTCAACATCAAACGAATATCATCTTCAAATTGACGAAGAGTGGTATATTCTTTGGCGACCACCTTTCCTTTGATCATACTCAAATCAATTGGATTTTTGATAATGGAATAATAGCCTGGAGCTTGATCGAGAACCTCATCAACAGGATGAGTGAAATACAAGGCACAATCGAGTTTTGTCAATTTGTTGAGTACTCTTCTACACTTCTTGATCTCTTCATTTGCAGGACCATGCACCTTTTTAGGTTTAGGCTTAGGAGCAGCTTCAACAGCGACTGGGGTGGATGAGGTGGGCGTCGAAGGTGGTATCACCGCAGGCTTTTCAATGTGAACAATAGTCTTGGGTTTAGGAGCAGTCTCCACAATAGTTCGATTCTCCAAATCCTCAACGATTGTACTGTTGTTTGTATCTGCCGAGTTGATTGAAAGAGGAGACGAAACAGATTCTGCCGATGTAAGAGATGCATCATTTGAAAGATTCTCTGTTTTGATGTGGATACTATTCGTCTTCTTTTGCTTGGGAGGTTTATCTTCTGGGCGTTGTTTAGATTTGTTCAATCGAATGATAGGCGCACTTGTAGGAGTAGGTGGTTCAGAAGTGTCTTCCGTATTTTGAGGAGGCAGTGTGGGAACACGAATTGTCACCTTAAGACCAACATCGATAGGCTTGAACATATATTCACAAAATTGAAGCAAGTATTTACGAATACAATGATCTAGCTTTGCATTTTCAGAAGAGCTAAAAAGAAAATTATAGTTAGAGCAAGTTCAATATTTTCATTAGACAGGACCGCTTACTTTAAGAGATCCCATAAACTTTGCTGAAGAGCAGTATCATTTTCAAATCTCTTTCGCAAATTCTCGATACTAGCTTGAAATTCTTGTTGTGCAGTCTTTTTAATAGGTAAACGGTCGTCATCGATAATGACTCTGCCTTCTTCCTCAGCAAACTCTTCAACGTAGCGAGTAGGATTGACGGGGCTTTCTGCATTTTGCTTCATAGCCAAACCCAACCATGCCAGCATGGCCCGAGCAACATAATGGGATACATACACACAAGGATCTTCCTTGATGACTTCCAATAAATATCGATTCAGGACAGAATCCGAAAGTCCGCACAAGATGAACAAACTATCAAACGCTGTCAATCTGATTTCCACATAGTTACCATATCTTGTATACTGCATGAACATGGATATATTGACGGGTAACAAGTTCTTCAACATGAGCTTCGTCATGGTTCTCAAACATGTCACAGTGATGATATTGTGATATGTAGGAATTACATAATCCAAAGTACGGAAACGTTCGATTTCAGCTTTAGCAGCAGCATTTACGTGTTCGCCTTCCAAATCGTCGACTGCATCGTCATGAGCGGGTATCAAAGCGTCACCTAATGAAGAGACAAGCGTAGCAACGTAGTAGCAATCCGAGAACTCGTTACCAATGTTATCATTGTATTTCAAGAGATCTAGTAAAAATTGTCTGATGCGAACAGGTGTCAAGCCACGATCATCACGAATTTGAGAGAAGGCCACAACGGAAGCTTTTTGGATGAAATAATCAGGCAAACTTGTAAAGTTATTGGGCTTGGGAATGGAGATAATCATGGGCAATTCATCGTCGACCATAGCAGCTTGTGCAAAACTACTGACAGGGAAACAGTAGCGCTTGTTGAACATTTTGTTAAGTTGATGTAAACCGACCCAATTTAAGCTAGGAATAGCACAAGAGGCAAGACCATAAGCAGCTTCCATACGAATTTTGTAAAAACATTTAGGATCCAAAACAGCACGCAAGAAACTGGTAGATGTTGGCAAAGAAGGCATATGTTTTAAGGCATCAATGGCCTCATGTTGAGCGACAACATCACGATCTTTTGTTAGTTGAGCAGCCCACATATAATCGGGTTGTTTGAAATCACAAATACAAAGCCATTCAAATTCAGCGTCTAAACGAATCCAATCAAACATAGCACTTGCAGCACCACTTGTATCTTCTTCGTCTTGACCCCATTCATAAATTCGCCAGTCTTTCTTTTGGTTGGGATCTTCGAAAATAGGCATACCGAGACCCAAGGTAGGAATGATTCCCAACACCATATTTCCGTCGTTGCCCTCTTCATTTTCTTGCTCTTCCTCTGCAGTCTCCACAATAGTTCGATTCTCCAAATCCTCAACGATTGTACTGTTGTTTGTATCTGCCGAGTAACATTTAGGATCCAAAACAGCACGCAAGAAACTGGTAGATGTTGGCAAAGAAGGCATATGTTTTAAGGCATCAATGGCCTCATGTTGAGCGACAACATCACGATCTTTTGTTAGTTGAGCAGCCCACATATAATCGGGTTGTTTGAAATCACAAATACAAAGCCATTCAAATTCAGCGTCTAAACGAATCCAATCAAACATAGCACTTGCAGCACCACTTGTATCTTCTTCGTCTTGACCCCATTCATAAATTCGCCAGTCTTTCTTTTGGTTGGGATCTTCGAAAATAGGCATACCGAGACCCAAGGTAGGAATGATTCCCAACACCATATTTCCGTCGTTGCCCTCTTCATTTTCTTGCTCTTCCTCTGCTACAGCAGCGGCAGCAGCGGCTTGTTTAGCCAAGAAACGCTTTGTGTTTCTACGAATACGCTTATACTTTGTGTTGAACTGTACTTCAAATTTGTGCTGTGCCGATTGAATGTCGAGAATGTGTTCGTAGGGAGTACCATCTGCTTCGTGGATTCTCACAGTTAAATTACCGGTGAAGAGAGGGGACATTAATTCTTGATAATTTACTGTGCTTCCATCCATACTTGCTCCCAAATGCTCCAAACCAGTGGCAAGACTACTATTTGTATTTTCCTGACTCATATGAATTTCGACCACCATCTTCTTTCGGTTGAAATGAAATTTGAAGAAGAACTTGGGACATCCAGACTTATAAATCCATTGTTCAGCGAATAGCTTGGTATCGAATCCACTCACTTTTCTACATAATCGTAAAAAGTAATGTGTACTTATGGCATTTTGTGCTAATTCACCACTCATGGCAGACACCAGCAGTTTGGGCAATACACGAGACAAACCCAGTGTGCCACCACCTTTACACATTCTTTTATCCAGCATATAAATGACAAGTGGTGCTTTCAAGTCAATAAACTCGAGATCCTCGGGGTCCAGTGGGTACGGTAATGCTTGGTTATGTACAGGTGGTCGATTTATATCCAATTTACAACATAATTCCATATCCTACGTCAAGTAGTTAGTATTTGAAGCAAGCAAGCTATTGCTATATTTTTTTTTTTTACCTTCTTCAAACGCAAGCGATACTCGTTATTACCCAAATGTCTTTTAATGAATAAGGAGCCCATCAAGTTTGCAATACCGCGAACAAGCCAAGTATCGGGCCATGATTTCTGTACAATGTAAATACCAAACCATTGTCTTGCTAGTGCTTGACTTAATTCTCTTCTTGTGCTGTAGATTTGATCAATGATATCCTCTGGATGTAAGAGACGAGAGCTACATATCGACAGAGAAGCACTTGATGCAGTATCAGACCAAGCATCTTCAACAAAGACGAGCTTATAATCGGAAAATGGGTATGAACCGTACTCTTGTGTATAAAAGTGCATAGCATGCATAAGGAAACTACAGCTCACGCTGAGTTCATCCTCTGCTCCGGGTAAAGCAAAGGCATAAATGTTGGACATCATGTTGATTTCAGCCATTAAACTCTGTTGTTGACTTTCATCAAGATCAGCAGCTGTCATGACTTCTTCTTGGAGTTGCGATGGCGAGAGTTTGATCATTTTGAAAGGTCCAATGGCAAAGCCAATAAACGGTGCTGGCGTAGGCTCTGATAATCGATAATGTACAATTTTTTTGGTAGAGTCTGTAGGGTGAATGACTTGTTCTAATACTTCACCACTACACACAACGACCATCCCGTCTACTTCATCAAATGATCCTTCTCCGTCGTATTCCGGAACAATCGCACCTTCGTCTTTACGTGGTACAATGAATTCCATATCCCAAGTACATCTATCCGCAATGTTGTCAATGCATGGTAACCATGCTCTTGTTGCTCCTGGCAATGGTTGGTTTACAGTATATACATGATTTGAACGGTATGGAGCAATTTCATCATCTTTTTGCACAAATACAACGCCATTTCGTGGATCTTCCAAGGTGTAGTCAATTCGAATCACTAATTGTTGATAATTCGGTTGAGCTGCTACCTCTCCTGCTGCTGCTGCTGCTGCTGATTCTGGTGTAGGTGTTGATTTATCTGTGGGTTCCACTTGGATAGGTTCTATTTGATATACTGTTCAGCCATCTACTTATTTATCAGCCAGAAATTCAGCCATAAACTTACCTTTTATTTGTGTATTATTGATTGATTGAGAAGCATCGCCGTTTGCAATCTATCAATGAAAGTAGTTATTAAGCATAACTCTGTCAAGACAATATGACATTATGGACCTACCTGCTGAATGCAATTAACGGGTAATTTCACGATTAATTCCCCTTCATCGGCGTCTCTCAAAGCGTTTAAATATCTACTTTTGTATACTTGATGGTGAGCGATAGTTGCAGTGTTGCCCAATGTAAGATCGGATACTGCATCAGCATATTCAAATTCCACAGGTAAATCGTTGACAGAAACCTTTTCAATTTCTGTTTATTTTACAAAGAACGTAAGTAGAAGTTACAATTTACAATGGTTTGTACTGTACAAGTCTACTTACTACATTGTCGACAATTTATCTTTATGGTGCTCACTTTGTCATTAAGTGGTTGAATAGTGAGTTCTGCCAAACCCTATTAGAAAATATGTTTATGGTCGTGTTTGAAAGACTGAATTTCACTGCAAAAGTACCTTTATGAAACGTTGACTTGGATCTACTTCGAGCACAAAACGTTCATGACTTGTATAAGGGACAAAAGAAGTAGTGTCAATATAAGACGCGAATAAACACACACACACACACACAAAATGAAGGGGAATACTTATAATGTAAAAGTCTTTTTTAATACGTCTCTTTGCATATTTCAAAGTTTTTCTTGATCTATTTCACAAACGCTAAAGATGACTCAACTATTTCAAACAAATGGACGTTGATTCTCTTCTTTCTTTAGACGAATAGTTGAAGTTTGAGTGTGTACGTAAGAAGACCCATCAAGTTTGCAATACCGCGAACAAGCCAAGTATCGGGCCATGATTTCTGTACAATGTAAATACCAAACCATTGTCTTGCTAGTGCTTGACTTAATTCTCTTCTTGTGCTGTAGATTTGATCAATGATATCCTCTGGATGTAAGAGACGAGAGCTACATATCGACAGAGAAGCACTTGATGCAGTATCAGACCAAGCATCTTCAACAAAGACGAGCTTATAATCGGAAAATGGGTATGAACCGTACTCTTGTGTATAAAAGTGCATATAATGTAAAAGTCTTTTTTAATACGTCTCTTTGCATATTTCAAAGTTTTTCTTGATCTATTTCACAAACGCTAAAGATGACTCAACTATTTCAAACAAATGGACGTTGATTCTCTTCTTTCTTTAGACGAATAGTTGAAGTTTGAGAAGTTAAAAAAGAAGAAAGAAAGAGGAAAAGCTACGGGAATTCAAAAAAACAAAACTGTGCGTCACCCAAAACCGCTAGGGTGAGATCCTATTTTTACGCTTTTTTCTCTTGCTTTTGAACAAAAAAAAGAAGCGAGTCTTTGACTTGGTAGTATTTAATCAAAACATTTTTAATATTAAAAGAAGTGTATTTTAAAGAGGAATATTTATATTTGCGTATATTACTCAGAGTAACCTATTGGCTGTTGAAGTGCTTTTTTGCTCATGCTGCTACGGCTAATGCACTGTTTGGCTCTTTTGTTGCTATGAAGCCGTAGCCCAAGTAATGGGTATGGACTTTACTACTCCTTTGTAGTCCTCGATTCCCAAATAAAAAAGCTTCTTTTGTACTTGAAAATGTCCATTGTATTCATTTACAACAAGTGTTTACATTTTACGGCCTTCTGACTATGAGCCAATCAAATTGCTACATTGAATGCGTCACGACTTTCGCTTTTTTTCCCTCCTCCCTCAGCGCCAAAAATTTTTTTGTTCATTGGAATTAACATTTGAATTCTGTCTCATTCCATTTCAAAAGGATCAGAACACCATTTCAATTCACTTTTTTTAAATTTTACTGAAAGTTGCTTAATTTCAAACAATGAGTTCTACACGTTCTTCTGCTAAAAAGGAAACAAAGGATTCCACTCCTACAACTCCAGTTACGGAAGTCAGTAATAGCAGCAGCGCAGCTGCCTCTCCAGCTCCTGCTACTCCTCCTGCTCCTGCCAAAAAGAAAGTCGAAAA
>KK076531.1:45490-71238 GCA_000587855.1 Mucor irregularis B50
TAAAAAAAAAAAAACTTGGCATGAAAAAAAAAGCAGGTCACTAAAAGCAATTTTATTGGTTAGTGCTGGTCCCAAAGGTGATGATTTATATGAATGGGTTTCCACTATTGCTGGTCCTAGTGATTCTCCTTATGCTGGTGGTATCTTTTTCTTAGATGTTCACTTTCCTCAAGAATACCCTTTCAAGCCTCCCAAGGTAAATTAGAGTATAAAGTGCATAGAGTGAATTGTACAAACAGAGTACTCAAGGGTGTCTTAAAATGATGTAGGTCGTTTTCAGAACACGTATTTACCATTGTAACATCAATAGTCAAGGTGCTATTTGTCTCGATATCCTCAAGGATAATTGGTCACCTGCATTGACTATTTCCAAAGTCTTGTTATCCATCTGTTCTTTATTGACTGACGCCAACCCACGTACGTATCTGATTTGTGTCACCTTATAATTATTTCTCTAAATGTTTGTTATAATAGACGATCCTCTGGTAGGTTCTATTGCCCAAGAATACTTGACTAACAGAGAAGAGCATGACAGCATAGCGCGTGAATGGACTAAGCGGTAAGTAATAGACTTTAAATTTTTTGAATTAGCCTTATCAGTAGTCCAAATCTGCTGTTTAAATTAATCTAAGGTGAGTTACATAAAGATCTAATCAACGTATCTTTCTATTTTATTGTAGATATGCTTGTTAGGTAATGTCACGTCGTCTTACTTAATCCATACTCTCCCATTGAAGGTGAATACACTTGCTAATAAAGAACTTGGTCTTTATTATTATTACAAGAGAAAGAAATTAGATCTCCCCCTTCATATAAACACATAAATTCATATACACGCACTCATGACAATAAAAAAAAAAATTATACTGCACTATGAATACACGCTGATAAAATAGATAAGAAACAATTGAATAAAAAGAAGCGGGATTATAATAAGAAAAATCATCAAGTTTTTTTTTATCAAATCCCATCTGTTGACGTTTTCATAGGCGGCGGGGCATTTTTGTCCCATTATTCCTCGTCAGATTTATGTGAACTTGAAACAAAAATGCGATAGAATATCTCATGAGTGATCTAATCAGAGATCCTATCACTGTAGCACACTCACTTTATTTCTCACTTGACAAGCACTCTATTCGGGTTAAACTCAATATGACGCGCTATTCTCTGCCATTAGCGCCCTTACTATCAAGCAAGTTGCATGAGGGCGTCGGACTGTGTTTTGAGAATAGCAGGGGATTCATTTTTTTTTTTTTCGTGTGTTTAATCATACGAGCAGATCTTGACTTGATCGTTAGGTTTTACAATTCCTACTGATCTGGTTTGATGATGTAATTTTTCAAATATTATATAAAGAAGCGGGATTATAATAGAAAAATCATCAAGGTTTTTTTTTATCAAATCCCATCTGTTGACGTTTTCATAGGCGCGGGGCATTTTTGTCCCATTATTCCTCGTCAGATTTATGTGAACTTGAAACAAAAATGCGATAGAATATCTCATGAGTGATCTAATCAGAGATCCTATCACTGTAGCACACTCACTTTATTTCTCACTTGACAAGCACTCTATTCGGGTTAAACTCAATATGACGCGCTATTCTCTGCCATTAGCGCCCTTACTATCAAGCAAGTTGCATGAGGGCGTCGGACTGTGTTTTGAGAATAGCAGGGGATTCATTTTTTTTTTTTCGTGTGTTTAATCATACGAGCAGATCTTGACTTGATCGTTAGGTTTTACAATTCCTACTGATCTGGTTTGATGATGTAATTTTTCAAATATTATATAAAGACGCGCTTTTTTTTCCCAACTTTCACTTTTTTTTTTTCTTTTTCTTCAGTATTTTCATACATAAAAACAACTTTACTTTTACAAAATGGGTCTCTTAGATATCGTTCCTGCTGGTGTCATTACTGGTGATAATGTCAAGAAGCTTTTTGACTATGGTATGTTGAATGAATTACAATATTTGATGGCACATTGACTTACCTAATTATGATTTTAGCCCAAGAGAAGGGTTTCGCCATTCCCGCTATTAACTGTACTTCCACCAGGTAAATTATACTTTTTTTTTTACATGAATTGTCACATTATGTCAGTACTACATGGGAGTTTAGAGGGAAAATGTGGGTAATTGGTGAGACATTCGGAGTTTCTCAACCCACAACAATAGTGCTGAAAATTGTTTCAATTTTTTTTTTTGGTTATCGATGAAAAAAGAATTTTTTAATTGACACGCGTGCATTATAGTACCGTCAACGCTGCTCTCGAAGCTGCCAAGAAGAACCAATCTCCCATCATCATCCAATTCTCCAACGGTGGTGCTGCCTATGTTGCCGGTAAGGCTATTGACAACAAGAACCAAGAAGCCTCCATCCTCGGTGCTGTCTCTGGTGCTCAATACGTCCGTTCCATTGCTAAGGCTTACGGTATCCCCGTTGTCGTCCACTCTGACCACTGTGCCAAGAAGCTCCTTCCTTGGTTCGATGGTATGCTCGCTGCTGATGAAGAATACTTCAAGGCTCACGGTGAACCTCTTTTCTCTTCTCACATGTTGGATCTCTCCGAAGAACCCATGGAGGAAAACATTGAAATCTGTCTCAAGTACCTTAAGCGTATGGCTCCCATGAAGTGTCTCCTCGAAATGGAAATCGGTATCACCGGTGGTGAAGAAGATGGTGTTGATAACTCTGATGTTGATAACGCTTCTCTCTACACTCAACCCGAAGATATCTGGGAAATCTACCGTCGTTTCTCCGAGGTCACTCCTCTCTTCTCCATTGCCGCTGCTTTCGGTAACGTTCACGGTGTCTACGCTCCCGGTAACGTCAAGCTCCACCCCGAACTCCTCGGTAAGCACCAAGCTTATGTCAAGGAACAACTCAAGACCGATAACAACAAGCCCGTCTACTTTGTCTTCCACGGTGGTTCCGGTTCCACTCAAGAAGAGATCAAGACTGCTCTTTCCTTCGGTGTTGTTAAGATGAACATTGATACTGATACTCAATGGGCCTACTGGGTCGGTCTCCGTGACTTCTACGAGAAGAACAAGGCCTACCTCCAAGCTCAAGTTGGTAACCCCGAAGGTCCCAACAAGCCCAACAAGAAGTACTACGATCCTCGTGTCTTCATCCGTGCTGCCGAAGTCACCATGGTTGATCGTATCGTTGAAGCCCTTAACAGCTTGAACAACAAGAACGTTTTGTAAATAACTTTCAACAAACATAGAACCCCATTTTCATAACCTTTTAAGCATTATTTCTCTTTTTTTCCACATATTTTTAAAGCATTTTTATAAGTAATAAAAATAAAATCTCTATTTTGTATCAATAATCTACGTACTATCTGACTACATGTGAGACAATAAACAAATACCCTTGAAACTGATTATTGTTGAGGTGATGGGCGTGTGATACAACAAAAGACAATAAAAAAATGAAACTAACCTCTTTATGTTATGACAATAGTGAAACATTCTTTCTTTTTTGCATGATAACAAACTTTATCCTTCCCCCGCACGCACACACTTGAGTAATTTGATTTGTTACACCAACCTTGTTGAATGCCAAAGAGTGGAGAAAAGAGGGCTAAAAGGTCAGAATCGAGATATTCGTATATGGATTAGTAAAATGAGAATTCGCGGTCTTTTCAGGGTGCGTACTGTCCACGCAGTAGACAGATATAGATCTGAGTTCCCGTTTATGGAACAATGAGGGAACAATCGAAATCAATTATCTGTGATTGAAAAATCATCAAGAGCAGGTGAAAGAGAGCACGTGTGGCCATTAAATCGTGCTTTGTTCAGCTCTTCTCTTCACAATTTGGGATGAAATTTAGTATTTTGAACGTTTGATTGCCCTTAATATTTCAAAATATTAACGAAATTTTCACTTTTCTCACTTCTCCTTAATATCTTTCTCTATTTTTCTCTTTTCCCTTTTCCCTATTCTCTAACAATTACTTGACTTCTTCATTCAACAACATCATATGGTACAAGAGAAAGAGGATTCAGGCACATCTGCTTCCTCCTCCAGAAGACTTTCGCTTCCCGACCTTGCAAAACTAAAAGAGGAGTGGGATAGAAGGGAAGCGTACTGTCCACGCAGTAGACAGATATAGATCTGAGTTCCCGTTTATGGAACAATGAGGGAACAATCGAAATCAATTATCTGTGATTGAAAAATCATCAAGAGCAGGTGAAAGAGAGCACGTGTGGCCATTAAATCGTGCTTTGTTCAGCTCTTCTCTTCACAATTTGGGATGAAATTTAGTATTTTGAACGTTTGATTGCCCTTAATATTTCAAAATATTAACGAAATTTTCACTTTTCTCACTTCTCCTTAATATCTTTCTCTATTTTTCTCTTTTCCCTTTTCCCTATTCTCTAACAATTACTTGACTTCTTCATTCAACAACATCATATGGTACAAGAGAAAGAGGATTCAGGCACATCTGCTTCCTCCTCCAGAAGACTTTCGCTTCCCGACCTTGCAAAACTAAAAGAGGAGTGGGATAGAAGGGAAGCTATTCAAGCTACTGCTCAACTGTCACCTGGAAAGTTACAAGTAAATATATACTTTCTTCAATGAGACTGTTCGATCGAACAGTTTATTCACTTTTTGTTCTCAATAGATTGATTTACTTAATGTTCGAAGCGATGTTGCAGTAAAGAGACCTCTCATGAGACTCAGAATGGGCTCACAACATTACTTTTCCTCTCGTTCGAAGCACACCAACGGCAACTGGAACGAAGGCTTTTTGTTTACAATTTCTTATCATAATCAACTGTTTGATACCATTGAGGTATGATTATAAATGCTGCTTTTATCATTATTGACAACATTTACCAAGCATTTTCATTTACTTGTAACTATGTAGCTCGATTTGTATGATAAAAGAAAAAAGTGGAGATCCAAGACGAAACATATTGGAAAAGCTAAATTAAAGATTGCAAAGCTCAAAGATAGAGACGATGTTTTTATCACGTATGATTTTTTTAATAATTAGTACTTGATTAAATTACACATTATTAATTATTCTATGATAGATTCTTGCCAATGTATGAATATCATGTTCGAAGATATTTACCAGCTCATATTCAATTACCACACACATTTTTGAAATCACACATGCCAGATATGTCGAGATTTACACAATACAGATACAATCATTTTAATAGAAACAAGGATAGTAAATCAAGCATCAAACAAGACGATGACGATGATGATGAGTTATATTTAGACATCCCACCTGCTTATCAACCTCATCCTAGTCATGGCAAGCACTCAATGACTCCATTTATTGGCTCCATTCAAGTCAGAGTGCGATACTCGTTCCAGCACCCACCTGATACAGAGTCGGATACATTATCACCCTTCTACTTTAATCACACGCATTCAAATGACAACTTTAGTTTATTGACAACATCCAGGAAAAGTAGTGTGTATAGCAGCTCCAGTAACGCATCCAGCACCACTGCTTATCAGCCATCTGAATTTCACGATGCCGTCGAACCTAGACTGGTCATGGTCGATGATATTCAACAAATTATGAATTCAAAAACGACATCGGCGTCTCCCTCCACTCCTAAACCAAACATTTTACCCAAATCAGAATCGGCTGTAGACTTGATGTTTCATAAAAACTTAGATAAGGGACGTAGACATATCAACCTTGAACAATACAAAGTCGATTTTCCTAAAATGGATGGCGAAAACAAGAAAAAGAACGACATGGAAGTATCTGATACCGCAAGCATTAAAAGTCATAATTTCGGTGATAAGAATTTCGCTTTTCGCTGGATCAATGAATCTTTTGAAGAAGTGGCTATTTCTCATCCTAGTTTGGATCGGATGATTGGTATGGTGGTGAGTCCTCAAACAAGGATTTTGCTACGTGCTGTTGTGAAAATGTTTAATGCTTTTGTAAGTTTATACATCCTCTTTCACTCTGTCACAATACTTACAACTTTTTTTTTATCACCGATAGGGACAAGGATTCAAGATCACGATTTTACAATTACTCTCATCTCTGTCGTTATTACAGAACTTTTATTCTGATATTCCTAGGTAAGCTAGTCTGGAGTTGGCGATGTTATGATTTGAACTAATCAATCAATCAATCGATTTTGTACTTAACAAAGACCGCCACCTGCTGAAAGAATCTTGGACCTGAAGTTCTTGGATGAATCGTATTACTTTTTGGGACATGCTATCATTGCTTATGTACGTATTTAATATGTTGAAATGAATGACCCTATATTGACTTTTATGTGTAGGGCTGGCGTGGTATCTCTTATTTGGGTGATTATGCGAAATACTTGAAAGGTAAAACTTGAAATGATGAAACACCAAACATTGTTCCTAAATCATTCTATCGTTTTTTTTTAAAGATGTTGTCAGGACGAAATCGAACAAAGAAGCCATTGTGAGATATTTGAAAATCCCACAAGAAGATCTCTTGGGTTACGAGTACGGTCTTCGCAAAGGTGCCGTATTTCAACCAAGTTATTTTGTATCTTATGACCAAGCCCATGAAGCTGTTGTGATGGGTATCCGCGGAACTTGGGTAAATTATTTAAACTGAAAGGATCATTAATTGCGTATTTAACTCCTTTTATTTGACCTATAGAGTCTTTATGATTGCATCACCGATCTGGTTTGTGAGTATAGGCCATGGAAAGGAGGCTTTGTTCACTCTGGTATTTTGGCCTCTGCGCAATGGTTTTTTACACGAATTATTCCTCAAATTTTCTTGTATGTAAGCGAACAAACTAAGGCGGGTACTCGTCGTATATCATCTTTTATTATCACTGGACATTCTTTGGGTGCCGGCACCGCTGCTGTGTTGACAATGATGATTGCAGATCACCTTGACCAATTACGAGAGTTATCGAACAACCCTGATTTCAAAGTTCACTGCTATAGTTACGCCCCAGTCGCTAGTGTTTCTCAAGATTTATCAGAAAAATATAAGGATCACATTGACAGTTTTGTGTGTCACGATGATCTCGTGGCTAGATTATCGTATGGCACTGCCTCCTGCGCTAAAGAACTTATCATGGACGCACTAATAGCAGTCGACGGCTTCGGCGGAACCAACAAAGTCAATTCCAGCCCCAGTATTCGCAAAGAGTGCTTTGACATTATACAAACAAGACGTAAAGAAATATACCACGGAAAAGAACCTCGATACCCTCTTTTATACGTACCAGGTCGTGTCTTCCAGTTTAGAAGAGGGGGATCGAAGCAAGCCTCTAAACTGCCAACACAAGATATCAAATTACCCGGTACAAATCCTTCGAAACAACAAGAACAGACTTCATCGCCAAAACCTAAGTTGAGAAGCAGGGCTTCCTCCTCTGTATCAGATGCTAAAAAGAAATTTACCCCACCTTCATTCTTACCAAGTCAATCAGAACCTGCACTGCCTACCACAGAGGAAGTTCATTTTACCCTTCACCGTTCATCTCCCATGATTTCAGAAGAGGTGTTGATTTCCAAGACTTGTCTGGAGGACCATATGGTAGTCACTTATCTTACTGCTTTCCAAATGGTTCGCCAAGACTGTATGCGTCAAGACTCTTTCAGAAAGTCAACCAGAAACGGTCAATCCACCACATCATTCTCCTCATCTGCATCCACCTTAAAACAGACTATTAGTCCTTCATCTACTAAAATTAAACTCGCTTCAAGTACAACCTTTACTCAATCTGATCAAGAAACAACAACAACAACAACAACAACAACGGCTTAATAATCATTTGTTTACTTTTTTGCATGAATCTACTATGCAATCTTAACAACATTCCCTTCATTTGTATTTCTTGACCATTTTAACCAGTAATATTATTGAAGACAGCCAAATAAACAATATATTACACGCTACTTTGAAGTAGATACGTTACCCTCCTCTTCTTTAATTTGCCTTGCACGGAGGTAATTGAAATCTAAGTATTGATGGTAAATTTCGGTGTGTACACAGCCACGGCTGAAGCGCCTATTCATTACTCCATTTGTACAAAGGAATATCTATCCATCGAAAGATAACAAACAAAGTCCGAAATATTTTCAGTAATATTCATTTCAAATTGTGTAGTTACAGGAAATGAATTGATAACAGAATATGATTTCCAGAAATCATTGACTGAACCTGCATAAAATGTGTCAGAATTAGTTAGTGTAAAACACATTTACAAAGATAAGTCGAAGAAAATTTTCAAGTGGTACAGGCGGTAATAGATTGTCAGTGGGCATAAAGCATAATACGACTATACCTTACTAATAGATGTTAAATCCGAGGTGGGCCGGGTCACTGATTAACTTCATCTAACCCCAGAAAAGAGGTGATGAAGACAGCAAACAAAGACCTCTTACGCACACGTAAAGTGAGTACACCATTGACTCTATACGTTGGAAGAATTATGATCACATATGCTGTAATGTTGCGCGCAACGTGAGCACCACATTACATTTGGGATTAAGCGCCTGCATTTTCGATCACGCGACACAGTCTTCCAAATTCAGGTTTAGACATTTGGGTTAAATTAAACCTTCCCCAGGACTCTTTTTTTTTTCCCATAAATCGTTTTCCTCTTAGATTATGATTTTGATAGCCTTTTTTCAAATATTAGCTCTTGCGCAGTATGTACTAGCAGCGAGTCAATATATATTTAACACAAAGGCACCCATTGACCAAAGCTACATTAATCTTGACGGATACCTTAACAATAAAGGTATCTCCGGGGAAGGATCGGATTTTGATGGGACAGGAACTTATTTTACCTGTCCAATCTTGTCAGAAGATACAGCAATATCATTCGGAGGGATAGACTTTCAACTCGCAGGGAGATATGGTGAACACTATGACAACGTAATTAGTCTGGGCCAAATCATTACACTTCCCAGGCAACAATTGGGTGGGATTTATATGCTGACCTCTGTCAGTCATGGTCCTATCACGGCTAATGTCATCGTTGTGTATCAAGATGGGACAACAACAACCACCGTAATTAATATACCTGACTGGCAGGTCCGTCACTCAGCGCAAATTGAGCGCATTGATATCTTACCGTGTCGTATCAGTAACGGGTTTACTGCATCGCTCGTCTCAACTCCACTGCTCGTAGACCCCAGCAAACCAGTGTCGCATATAGTTTTACCCTATACTAATCCCCATGGATCGTTCAAACCTGTTCTCCACATATTCGGTATAACAACAGTGGCGGTTAGTGAAGGTGTGAAAATTATATCTGCCCGGGGCACAAGACGCTGGTCAGAGGGGAATGGTGAATACCAGATCGTCACTGTGAGAGTACACAATACCAGTCCAAATTGGGCTAGTGATCTTAGCGTATTTATTGAAGGAGCGCTTTTGAAAACGAAATATCATGGAAGCATCAAAAGACTGGCACCTGGACACGTAACAACAGTGGATGTGGCAATACTGACGATTCGGAAAAGACGGGAACCAACAGATATATACGTTGAGATTGTAGATCCAATTGGAAGGCGTGCGGCAGTTCCGATAACAATTGAAGATGTGGAGGTTGGGCTGGAAGATTACGATACTTCATCAGAGTAAGTTGAGGAGGACTGTCTGCGTAGAATAGTGATTATTGAATGCAGTCAAAATTAGGTCTCTAGGGAAGCATACGGTACCTTCGTGGTTTAAGTCCGCAAAATTTGGTATATTTATACATTGGGGACTTTATTCCATTCCGTCATGGGCTCCTGTGGGTCAAGAATATGCAGAATGGTACTGGTGGAATCTCAATCAAAAATTCAGCGCTACGTACAATTATCACCGCGCTTTTTACGGTCCAGACTTTGAATACGACGACTTCATTGACTTGTGGAAACCGGATCAATTTGATCCAACCACTTGGCTAGATTTGGTCGATGCGAGTGGTGCCAAGTACTTTGTTTTCACATCAAAGCATCATGATGGGTTTGCATTATATGATACAGAAGTCACTGACCGATCCAGCGTCAAAATGAATCCCTATCGAAACTTTTTGGAAGAACTAATGGACAAAGCAAAAAGTTCTTACCCTCATTTGAAGAGAGGCATATATTGTAAGTTTGCAAGTTACCAACTGATTTTCTTAAAATTTAATCTCACCTTTGAAATCAATGCTGTTAGTTTCTTTGCCAGAGTGGTATCACCCCAGCTACCATGACAGGTCCATCAACTGGGATGGTCCCCCGAGAAACCCATATACTGATAAAACACTGACGTATCATGGAGCACCAGTAGTAAATGATTTTGTAAATGAGGTTCAGGTTCCACAAATCCATGAACTTATTGACAATTATGAGCCTGACATAATGTGGTGTGACATCGGCGGCATAAATAACTCGACGGCTTGGCAGGCAACATTCCTGAATGAAGCTAGAAGAAAGGGCAAGCAAGTCACTATGAATGACCGATGTGGAAATGATGTATCAGACTTTGCGACAGTAGAATATCAAGGAATAAACTACGTTCCAGAGAGATTTTGGGAAGCAACTCGAGGCGTAGACCCTCATTCATTTGGGTAATTATAAATAAGACTTTATACATTATACATTTGATGGGCTATCTAACTTTTGTTTTATAGATATAATCATCAAACAAAGCCATACCAATATACATCGGTCACATCATTATTAAGGGAACTTGTTTCAACTATTTCCAAAGGTGGTAACTTCTTGCTTAATATTGGCCCTGAAGCGTCTGGACGGATACCCAGTACTATGTATAATACGTTGATAGAAATGGGTCGGTGGGTAGATAAGGTGGATGAGGCTATATTTGATACGGTGCCATATTGGGTGACCAGTTCGGACTTCAGTGAACCTGGCCAACCACTCTATTTTATGCAATCGAAAGACGGGAGATCCATCTACATTTTCAGTTTCGAGAGGCTATATGGAGAAAGATTAATTGTAAAAACGTCGTTAATTCCATTACACAAAAACTCCAAAATATCATTATTAACTAAAGCAGAATCTGTGGATTTAAACTGGAAGGTGTACAACAACGGAAGGCTAATTGTGGATGTGCCGGAATGTATTCTAAATACTGAGAAGAGATTATGGGTTTTCAAGATTGAAGCTCCTTGAAATAAAATAATATGTGATTGCGTTTTTTCTCAATAATCACATACAACTTTTCACAAGAATCAATTTAACACAAGTTCGTTACATTATTTATCGTTTATTCTCTTTTTTTTTTGCTTTGCTTTTTCTTTTGCTTTTCATCCGTTTCAATAAGCTCTTTATTTTTCCCAGGTAATATGAATAAAACTTTGTACATTATGTTAGTGAAATATCTTATTTCGGAATGGTTTTTGGGAATACGTAGAAGAAGCAAAGCTAACATGATAAGAGGCGGCAATTTCAAAGTCTCTGTATTTGATGGTCATTTGAACCGTCCAGGATCTAATGTTCTTATGATATTGCAAAAGATGTCAAATGGGGTATTTTATCCAATCTCACAATCGTAAAAGATATAATTGTTCATCGTTGGTTTCCCACTATTAACTGAAGATTAATATCACTATTATATAGTCAAGCCGATTCTGAAGGGAATTGTGAAAACCTTGTGCGTAAAGGATATTCAATAACCGGTGGTTTATGTTTGCTAGTAGTTGATCTCAATGCCATCTTCGAAACAGATAACCGCAGATTTAGATTTCCTTACATAAGTGTAAAACAATGCTTCAAAAATTCTGATCGGCAATCGTGAAATAACACACCTCTATTTGCAGGTACAGTTCTGGGTCACTGATGGATCTGACAACTCTTTAACTATTAAAATAGTGCTTCATGAAAGCTCATATACCATTGATTTCCAACAAGTTTGATGAACTTCTGCTGCCAGAAATTGGTTCTTCTTTCTTGATTCATTCGAAGTTGTTGCTGAAGTAAATAAAAACCAAAACTTTACCCCTCCACTGGAAAGGCCTACAGTGCTGGTGCGTTGATTATGAAATTGCAACTCATACAAGCAAAAATATATTTCAAACTCCGACACCGGGTTCCAAAAATTGCTGACTGTGAGATTCGAACTCACGCCTCTTGCGAGACCGCAACTTGAGTGCGGCGCCTTAGACCAACTCGGCCAAATCAGCTGATATTTTTGATACGTTCGTATATTGGTTTTGTGTCTCATTTGACCTCTCCTTGGTCACGTGCTAGTCACGTTGATTGGTAGTATAAATACGTCGTTTGAATATTTTAATAAACCTTAGCTCTTCTTTCGCTTAATTTTTGGAAAACATATTTTATTGAAACCGTGGCAATACAAGTAGTGGAGGTGCCATCCCTCTGCCTGAATAGTGCACTCTATTTCTTTGCTTCTTGAATATATTATAACCTTTGTTTCTTACAGTCTATCAATGTGTTATTTATATTATGTTTACTCTCAACGAAGATGGACACAAGAATGCATAAGAACATATCATTTTTTTAAAATTGGCCTGTTTTATAGATTTTAAACGTCACTTTTTGAGATTATCACGTGATAATCACGTGATAGAGGTACTTTGCTGTGCACTTTGACCTTGTAAGTAATGGGTAGTGTGCATCAACTATTATTTAAGGATGAGACAAGTGGGTCTAGAGGAATACGATATCTAGATGCTTTAATTGAAAATACGATGCAAAATGTTATTTTATTATGAATATACAGTTGTTATTATTAAATTACACCGAGGAGAGGGTACTTTTGTCTAATTTAGCTTCTTCTAAGTCTTCTAATTTCTCATGCTGTTGTATGAGCTCTTTCACCTTATCCGCAACCACTGAACGTAAACGCATCACGCCCATACCATCTGCGCCAGTGATATCCAGTGCAGACGCCAGTAAAGTACACGTGCGATTATGAAGCTGATCATCGTTTGTGATAAAGATATCATCTCTTTTACGTATTGTCTTTTTAACCCCATTTTCGTCATCCTCTTTAGTTTTTGAACTGAAAAAGTGCGTATTGATTATTTGACAAGCCTTGGTAATTTTTCCTTCACTCACTAAGGAGCAAATGTACTTGTTCCAATTGTGTTCATCAAATTGGTATTGATTGCTGGAGAGCTCACTCCACAAAGCTTCTACTTCGTCATGACGATCTTGTTGCATAAGCGACTCCATATAGACAGAGAGAGCGAAATGAGAGACTTGATATGGTGAAATAGATTTATTATCTGTATGTTCGTTGACGTTGTCTTCTTCGTTCAATGTAAGCAAGTTGGTGTAGTTAAATTCCATGGTAGGTACTGGTATAGGTTCTTCAAAACTGGGATCGATATGTTCCAAGACTGGAGAAGTAGATGCGCGATTATAGAGACCACGCCAAAGAATTTCAACTGCACCGTGTTTGCTTTCATGCAAGAATATCGACATCAAATCCACGTATGCAGGAAGTGTGATAGGTACAGAGAGGTTCAGCATATTCTTGAATGTTTGTTTAGCCTTTTCAAAATTTCCAGCCTTTTTGTAAGCGTCTATGATTGGAGTAAATAAATAGGGGGATAAGGTATTGTTATATTTGAGTTGAGTATGTTGTTTTTGAGAGGCTCTATTCAATATATCCTCGATTGTCTCGGGTAAAGTTGTATCATAGTTGACATAAACTTGAGCATCTTGTAGTAATCGACGACTCTGAGCGTCTCGTAAATGTTGAGCATCCTCGATACAATTTTGCAGCACCGACTCGGCAATATCTAGTTGTGCAGCGTTCACAAAACCTCTAATCATAATACTCCACGTCACGTTGGTGGGCTCTACTCCAGCTTGAACCATGCGCTCTAAAATGTGTCTCCCCTTATCAATTTTGCCGCATTCAAAATAGGTTTGCATCAAAATCGTCCAGCTAATAGCGTTGGGCGTGGTGTGATTCGACTGCATCGTCTCAAAGAGAGATTCGACGGATTGAACTTCTTTTCTTCTTGAATAAAAGTACATTAAAATGCCATAAGTGTATTCGTTGGGAGTGACAAACGCTTTTGACATACGCTTGAAGGTATCTAATAGTTTATCCATTTCGTTGTTCTTGGTATATACATACAAAAGAGCGTTGTAAGCGTATAAATTGGGTCGATATTTTTGTCTAAGGATTTTGAAAATATTTTCGGCACCAACTATATCTCCAGCTCTAGCATAGGCGTTCAAAAGACTTGTGTAAGTGTGCGAGACTGGTTTCACCTTGGCTTGTGTCATCATGGATGCCACTTTATGAGCACCATCAGGTTCACCACGCTGCGCATAATAGGTCAACAAAGGAGTGAACGTTCTTGCTTCCAGTTTCATATCTTCCTTGGTCATGACAGAGAGTAACTTAGTTGCTTCTTGAATCAGATCGCTTTGAACTAAACCCTTGATGAGTAAATTGTAAGTCTCACGCGCAGGCTTCATGTTATGACTTGATTGCTTTTTCAAGATCTTTAAAACATCCATAGCAGATTCGTGATCATTAAGTTTGATAAAGCATTCAATAAAAGAGGAGTAGATGTGAGGGTTTGCTTTGATTTTGTAGCCTTCACTCATATCAGAGTAAAGACGTTTGACACCAGAAAGATCGCCTGTCTTTGCAAACATATCAATCAAAGAACCAAAAGTGATATGATCAGGCACAAAGCCAGCCTCGCCCAACTTTTGATAGACGCTGGTAGCACGTTGAATATCAGGGTTTGGTTTCTTGTGAGCATAGATATCGATTAAAGCGTTGTATGTAGCTAAGGTGGGTTCAAGACCTTCTGTTGATTTCATCTCTTCAAACAACTCCAAGGATCGATTGACGTCGCCGCTTCTTCCAACTTTATGAACCAAAGCTGTCAACATGTGTGTATTCTTTTGTATTTTCCGTTTTGTCATAATATCGTTGATTTCCAAAGCATATTCAGGTCTACCCACATTAGAGAAATACATGACCATATCGCGATACAGAGATGGCTCTAATTCTTTTGTTTTTCCACCAACGTTCATACCGATCTTTGTCCATAACCAGTCCCATACTTTCTCAATCATTTCATCTGATCTTTCAGCCAACTTAATATTATCCACCAAAAGTC
The DNA here is from genome assembly GCA_000587855.1 of Mucor irregularis B50. Lineage (NCBI taxonomy): Eukaryota > Fungi > Mucoromycota > Mucoromycetes > Mucorales > Mucoraceae > Mucor > Mucor irregularis. The sequence goes on from KK076531.1 coordinate 60,540, forward strand.
GAGTTGAACCAGTTGTGGGTTGTATGTTCATATCCAACATTTGTCCATATAAATCCATTGATTTTTCTGCTACGACAGTTGAGCCGACAGTATCAGCATGTTCACCATACGACGTCAGCATAATATTGAAGGGTTTTTGAGCTACACCGTCCGTTGACAATTGTTGCGTAATCAATAGCTGCTCACTCTTTAAATCTTCAAACACCTTCTCCATCGCACTCAGGTTACCGTTTAAACCAAGTGAGCGCATCACCAGTAACTTTTCTTTTCTACCCACTTTGTACCCTAAATGCTTCATATCTTCCACAAGAGTCAAGAGATACTCAAGTCCCTGTGTATGCTGTACCTTTGAGTGATTGAATTGTTTAATGAGCTGTTTATACTGATCTCTGGAAAGATACTTTTGGATATGGCGACAAGTCAAATCCTTATAACACTCCCAAGCTGATTCAGGATTGTTCTTCCTTAATAACGTGAAAGTGTTGTCAATGAGAGATTGAGCTATCGACACATTAGACTGATCTAAGGCAACAGAAAGTACATCATTATAATCTTGCTCCTTTTTACTGCTACCATTACTCTTGGAAAGTTCACTGGTTTGTGCTGAGAGAGATCGAGTTGTTGTAGTAATAGAATGATTTGCTGGGATCCAACGTCTGGGTAAAAGGGAAGGTGAGGAGTGCTGCTGTTGCTGACTACTAGTTGTGGACCTTCTATCAACATATCTACTGGTAGTGAAACGTCGTCTATGCTGTGTTGACTGGCTTTTGCTTTCGTCTATCCATAGTTTAGCGAGAATCTTTGTGTTTTTGCATTGACAACGCTACAAGTTAAAAGAAAGAAGATCCTTTGTTAATACGTGTTACTATTTCGTTGTATCAAGACAGTGACACATACTCGACTTTGCTTGCAAGGACCTGCAATAGTAGAAGACAACATTGAAGTGTGTGGAATAGTTTTACTATGTACAACTGAACTGTTTATTCCAACTTTTGACTTTTTGACAAGAGAAGCAAGAAAAAAAAAATGGCACAATAAATTTTTAAAAAAAATATGTCAGATTTCGCAGTTGCACTCCCCCTGCCGTAAAAAAAAGGGGGGTGCACCAGACTCGTCCAAACGGTTTTCAAATACCGCCAGACGGCACTGAAGGATGGATATATACATCAAGCACTTTATCCTGCTCCCTTCTTTTTCCTCGAATAGGTCCTTATTCCCTGTTTCATATTAACTCGCACGATCAAAACGGCTCAATTTTCGTAGCGCAAAATTTTAAAGCAATAAAAAATTAAGGCCAAATTTAATCATATAAATAAAATGTACAAATGATACAACTAAACTATTATTCCTGGTTTATAACTGTATTGTTAGAAAGCCAATTTACTTCCTGAACAATTCGTTTTGCGATAGTGAGAGGGTTCATGACGAGAATATGATAGTCACTTACCACTCTACAGCTAGCGAGATTGAGTAGTTCTGGTATCTAGAGGGTTATTTATTAGCTAATCATGATCTTTTCTCTAATGCGACGTTACTTGCATACCTTTTTTAGTGTTGATTCAGTTGAAGAAGAATCAGGGAAATATGTAAACAAGAAAGGTACTTTGATACCAGGATTGTATTTTTCTACACCTTCTATCAATGAGTTGAACCTCATTCTATTGTTCTCCCAATACATTGCACTATATACACTCAATGTGAGCTACTATGCAATCAAATTTTGAATATAAACTTACGTTTCGGCCTTGTTCTTCTCGGCCTTCGACTCGGGTAAAGAGAAAATGACAGCTCCCGTTTCGTTTGCTAATTGACATGATATGGGTGTCTCTAGTGTGATCATTCGAATAGTGATATCAAATGCTTGGTATAGGCCATCCTTGCGTAAAAATACTTGCTCTAAACCAAACTTCCTTGCAAACCAAAGAGACGATTGTGAGTCACTGTCTGGTGCACTAATAATGAGTTGCCATGTCGGTTTGGATACAGCACCATGATCCAAAGAGCGGCTATGTTTGAGATCCATCATTTTGTCTCTAATACGAGGGTATATATTCAATGGGAACTCTTCTGTCTTCCAAATATTTTCATTATCCCCAGTCTATCAAATAGAACAAATCCCATCATTAATGTGATCCTCGGGAGCGACGAAACAAAATAAATACCTTATCAATATTTTCCAAAGCAATCTTCTCAGCTTGTATACACTGAGACACTCTTTTACTGATACCGTCAGGAGTTGAATGAGAGGGTATGGCCTTGTAAATTGTATCGTCACTTTTGATGTATGGGTTGTGAGTGATGACATACATATTGAAATGCCATTTACGTTTACGGCTCATAGCTTCGGTCTTACGTTTCTTGATACTTGCGCGAGCACGAGCAAGCCATGGGTAGGCAACCTTCTTTAATAAGCGATCTCTCTCGATGGCTTTATTGACTGAAATTTGCGCTCTTTCCGAAATAATGTTTTCAAGAAGTTCATCTGTCCATCGCTTTACCAACTGTGATTTCACAACATTTTTATGCATAGCTGCCATTTGCTTATCGCGTTGCTGTTGTAGTAAAGCCTTTTCTCTCTCCTTCAATTCGACTTCTTCTTTTTCCTTTTGTTTAGCGAGTTCTTCCATCATTTGCTTCTCACGAGCCACCCTTTCTTCTTCGAGTCGCTTAGCTTGTTCCTTTTCAGCTTGCTCTAATCTCTTTCTTTCTTCGAGCTCTTCCATTTTCTTTCGTTCACGAGCAGCTTGAGCTTCAGCAGCAGCAGCTTTACTCTTGGCCAATTCTAATTCTTCCTTCTTCTTGCGTTCTGCTTCTTCGCTTGCTGTAGTTTCTGATGATTTACTAGCGGATTTTGCCGTGAAAGGTGTTGCCTCCGGATTAAAGTTAAAAGTGCCACTGGAAGGCAAAATAGGGTTTGACTGAGGAGCAAAGACATTTTGATTTGGCAAAGGCGTAACGTGAGGATTAATTCCATTCACAATATCACGGAAAGTTCTGCCTGCTTTCTTTGGTTCAACCAATAAAAGAGACTTTTTTTGTGAGGGATTGGAGAGAGGCTCAATAAAGACAGCTATTTTTGATTTATAATGTTTTTGACCGAATCGTATGGTTGGTACGTCCAAGGAGTTGTCGATAACAAGACCATAAAGCTGAGCTTCCTCTAACAATTGTTTCACAGAGTCGTAGGCTAATGCTTGTCTGACATCCTCAGCTTGGACACCACCTGCCTTAAACATGTAAGCTATGTTCATTGCCTTCAAAGCACCTTTGCGAACATCTGCAAAGTGAGTCTCTAGCATACAAGCCAGTAAGAAAGAGGTTCCTGAATCCGCAATTAATTTGAAAAAGGCAGAATAAAAGTTTTGACTCGCTTCGATATTTTCGGGCTTATTTCTTCTTGAGGAGGATTCCATGATTTCATTGCTTCGTTGTGAAAGAGCGCGGAATTCTAAGGCACGAGTGACATATTGACTCTTGAATAAATGGACAGGCAGTGTCATGGTTTGACGAGCGATATCTTGATCACGAATATGACTGATCACATTATAAGCTCTGAATTCTGCCTCGTTCTTTGTTTCAATTCCTTCCTCTCGAAGATCGTCATAGAATTCCATCAAACTGACAAGAACTACATCAGGAGCGCATAAGTGTATTGTCCAATTCTTCTATGTATATCTGACATTACCTTTACGAAGCTGTTCTGTTTCCTGCTGCTTACTGAATTTACCCTCATCTAACTCGCACATTTCATGCAAGCACAAGATATGAAATCGCGCGATACGTTCGTGGATTTCAACAGCAGTGACATCACGGATATTTTGAAGGGTGAAATCTTGACGGATAGACCGAGTACGATCACGAACAAAAGCATGACATTTTTCCAGAGGCACGTTTGTTAGAATCTCATCCACTAAATAGTCCAACGTATTCTATATAAGAATAAAGTTTACTTAGTTATCTGCATCATTCCGTTCCTTCCCCTTTAAACTTTACCACCAAGGCCACAGGCGATCGCACATCGGAGGGCAAAGGCTGATCAATACCAGCTGCAGATCTTCTATAAGCCTTTACTGCCTTCTCAGGATCGACATTACCCTCTTCATCCATTTCTAGCGCATCCAAGCCGTTTTGTATTTCTCTTTCCAGCATCTCAAAATCAGGACATTTTGCTTGACAGGTGCCTCTAAAATCAATAGCATCCTCTAAGCGAGTTGGATTATCGGGATCAGGAATCAAACCTTGAGCAATAGCCTGTTGTCTCTCACGAACACGGTTTTCTTTAAACTATGTGGAAAGTCAATAAGTATGAGATTTAGGTCCAAGCATATACAATGAGACTTACCTGATCATAGAGGACACTCTTTGATGTACTACCAAACCTTGCCGCTCGATCGGCAGCACTTGAAATGCCTGAGTCTTTGAGCGCACTTGATATCTCTGACGTTTTCTTATTGGGTTTTCTTTGAAATGTAGAGGCAATTTGACTTGTATTCACGGCTTTTTTCGCAACTGCTGGAGTGACTTTTGCTTTTGTTGTAGCGGAAGCGTTTCCGCCGATACGACTTGCTATGGTTGATTTTGCTGAGAGTGTACGTTTAGGTTGACCGGTGGGTGCATTTGAATCGACACTTTCGCTGCCAGACACTGCTTGATTGAAGCTGTGGGACTTTTTGGTAAATGTTTTGGGTGTATTATCAGTATTCATAGGTTGATCAAATCCAGAACCGCCAAATGCTTGGTCGAATGCTGCTGATGGCTTTTTCTGCACTTTAGGTTTGTTGAAAGCTGTGTTGCCAAAGGCTTGATTGAATGCTGCTGGTGTTGCCTTCTCTACCGTCTTGGGCGTACTAAATCCAGTACTTCCAAAGGCTTGGTTGAATGCACTGGGTGCTTTGCTTGTGTTATCGGTAGGTTGATTAAATCCTGTTGTATTTCCAAATGCTTGGCTAAAGGTATTTGTGGGTGGAATAGGGTTTGACATGTTGGGTTGATTGAATCCTGTGTTACCTTGGTTGAAGGCCTTGGGTGGTGGTGTGTTATTTACAGTATTTCCAAATGCTTGGTTAAAAGCACTATTCGATTGTGGTTGCTGTCTGTGATCAGTATTAGAACGGAAGCCGGTATTTCCAAACGCTTGGTTGAATGCGGTATTGTGCTCAGGTTGCTGACGTTGTCCAAAAGGACTTTCGCTTGCGGCAGGTTGACTGAATCCAGTGTTGCCAAATGCAGAGTTAAAAGCACTATTACTCACTGAAGAAGGTTGTTGGTTAAAGACAGACTGTGTAGCTTGTGCTTGTCCAAAAGGACTTATTGTTGAAGCTGAGGACTGACCAAACACTGACTGGCTTTGAGAATTGTCTATTGCTTGGCTAAAAGCGCTGTTTCCAAAGGCATTATTGTTGCTCATTTGAGATGACTGACCAAACACAGACGCAGTTTTGTTTGATTGTCCAAATGGTGTAGGTCGATCTGTTTGTGGTGGTTTCTTATTGAATGCTGGCTTACCAAAGGCTTGGTCAAAAGCAGATCGTACACCTCTTCCGGCACCTGCTACTTCTCCTCCTTGAAAGGCACCACCTCTTCCTCTTCCTGGACTATTGTTGCTAAAAGTAGCACCTCCGCGTCCACTTGCTTTTCCGAACATTGAATTTGTTGTTTGTGTATTGTTGAAGGCGTTACTGTTATTGCTTCCACCTCGTCCACTTGGCTTATAAGTACCGCCTCTTTTATTGGGTTGATTCGTATTGCCTCCTTGTGCAAAGGCTGCGTCAAATGCATCGTCAGTCTTTCCACGCCCAAAAGGTTGATTAGAAGAAGAAGTGTGGATTCTTTTTCCTCCTCTTGCACCTCGGCCTCTGCTGTTGTTGCCGTCAGAAGCTTGTCCAAAGGTGCTTCCTCCTATCGCTTGGCTAAAGGCATCGTTCCCACCTCCAAATGCTTTGTTGAATGCGTCACGTCCGGTTCCTTGGTTAAAAGCACCGCGACCTTGCATTTCTTAGTTTATTTATAGGAAAAGAAAAAGTAAAGTATTATACCTAGACCAAAGCACTTCTTGCAATTATTTGATTTGCCGCATTTTTTTTTACTTGCGAAATTTGTTTGCTGTCAAGATTCTAAGAATCACTCCCTGTTAATATTCTTCTTTACAAGCAGAATTGTGATTGTAAAAGAGTAGTAATGTGAGTAAGGTACATTTCAGGAGAAGTAATGAATAAACATTGGTAACTTCTTATAGTCACAGGTCACTGTAAATGTACAATGTTATGAATTTTAAAGGTGACACTAGACGAAGGGGTTCTCTTTTTCCCTTTCATTATTATACGTTAAGGGCTCTCTTTCTTTACTAGGTGTATAAACTTAAGAAGGACAGCTGCATACTCCTGATACGTTACGGTTATAATTACTTGATAGTTCACACTGACATTGACTTTCTGGTAAAGTGACACAGCTAAAGCAGGTGTCATTATATATGTTTATAGGGACACAGCATGCACGTACAACTGTCAATAGCAACGCTAGTATTTCGCAAGGGATGTTACCCTTAGACAGGAAGCTCTTACAATATGTTTAAGGCAAGTTTTCATTTAATTCATATCGCCACTTTTCCATTTTGTAGTGTTTCCACAACTCAACTTAAACTCATTGTCCATGTCTTGCAAATGCTATATCCCTCTAACACACAAAAGCAATCCAGCTATTCGAATAAAGATCAAATGAAATAAGTATTAATTTATTCATCCAAGTTGAAAAGTCAAATCAGAAAATTTAGTTTTCATCTTCAACAACTTCGGTGTTAAGACCTAATTAAAACAAATGCGTTAGACGGATGACAATAATTAAGCAGATCTACAATAAAATAGTTACCCTTGAAGTCAGCAACGGGAACGTAGGTGACATAGGAGTAGAGCTTCTCCTTGGCATCTTCGTCATCGTTACGCTTACGAGCGATACGAACACGGATACGGTGGTTAGTGTGCTTGACACCACGAGACCAGACAGCCTTGTTCAAAGAGGGATCAAGACGGACGTCCTTGGTACCCATGGCCTTTTGAGCGAAAGCCTTGACAGCCTTGATGGCATGAGGGGCACGCTTACGGAGAGAACGACCAAAGACATGCTTGTGCATGTGGATGGTGTATTCACGAGTAACGACATCAGCGAGGGTGGAACGCTTTTGAGTGGTCTTTTGATCCTTGGCCATTTTCTAATAAATTTTAGCGTAATTAGTCTTCTACTACATGGATGGATGCGTTTTGTTCAGCTAGGATACATACATGAACGTGTAGATAAACGAAAAGGAAGATTCTTGATTACATGCCCTTTTGCATCATGGATATGCCATAGCTGCTGTGATGAGGGAGGAGCGTAAACTGGCGTGCACCAAAAAAAAAAAATCCGGACCGGACAATTTTGACACGATCAAAGAACGGTGGCGACTCAAATAAAAATATTTAAAAAAAAGTGGACCATTTATAAAAAGGTAAGCACATGTTTTTATATGATCTTTTTTTTCGATCCCTCAATCTCTCCTTTTATATAATAGCGTTTTTTTTATTTGACTTTTTTGTGCATAGATTACCGAGTATACAAGTCATTCTATTTTGAACTGTTGGATTTCTTATCCGAGAGCTGGGTTAATAAGAACAACTGTTATTCTGTCAATGCACTAAATGCATGATTGTACAACCTATTAACACAAAGAAAAAAAAAGGAGAGAAATATTATTACTTGTATTCTACGCAGTAATAAAATATACGTATTTACAAGAACAAAGAAAAATCATAAAAAGGGAGTTAGTTCTTTATAATTAGAGATGATGTGCTGTTGTTATTCTTGTCTCCTGAAAAAAAATTAGTTTTTTGTTAGTTACATCTACGATATATTAGTATGTTTGTTTGTGTATAAAAAATGACAAGACAGTTTATACTTGGTATATAACGTAATGTCTTACTTGAACATCTTGACATAGTTTATGTCACAAGCACTCGATCCCACAAAAGGGGAGTATTGAAGGTGAGAGCAAGATAATATAATTTGAAAGCACGAGGTCCTGCGTTTCAATGCTCCTTGGAAATCTCTCTCAAAAAGGGAGATGTGATGTAAGTCAAATAAAATAGAAAATTTGCCATGTATGAGTCTATATGTGTGTATGTACTTTATCGTATAACTTGAACTGATATATATATATAAATAAGTATATATAATAAATACATTCTCAAGGGGGTTAGTTATTAATCACTACCTTTACCTTCCTCTATCTTGTCACTTTTATGTATATTCTATCTTTTCTTTTCTACCTGTATGGCTGACTGTACAGAGCGGTAAGGATTGTAATACCAGATTTCGCTTGTATAATGCAGATGATAGAGTGATACTTTCTTCCCCAAAAGTGTACAATACGTGTAGGGAGTCAATTTGACTACCTACCAACTTCCTACTTATAAGCTATTCCTCCCATGAAAAAATATATATAAAAAAAAAATAGAACCCACCCCTCGTTTTCAAGGAGGGAAATGTCAGTTTCCAAAATTAGTATTTTATTAACTCTAGTCAGTAATATATCAATTGTCTCTCTCCCCACCTGTCGATCAAATCTATTTAAAAAGGTATAAATCCAACGTTTTTAAAGTTATAACTGCCTTTTCTTTTTTTTTCTTTTTTTATTCTTCCTCTTTACTTGCTTAAACTCGAGACAACAAATGAGTCAACAACAACAACAACAACAACAAATGATGTCGAGTTATGAACAACCAAGTACACCTTTATTACCAGAAAAGTTGCCTGGTATCGATAAATTGCCCATGATCAATAAATCAGAAGATTCACCTGCTTCTTCACCACCCGTCCCTACTTCCATGATCGATAATAGTGGTTATTTACCTCCACCTTCACTTATGAATGGACATCAACAACCACAGTATTACAATAACAGCGGCTTAATTTATCACCAACATATGTCACCCCCATTGACTCCAGCTGTTTCTCCTTCTTCCGTTTTGCTCGATTCGATGCAGTTCAAGCGTAAATTTTCTGTTGACGTTGGCCCCTTTGGATTCGGATCTAATATTCCGCATCCGTCTACTACTTCAATGCACGATGGAAATGACGCATACAGAAGAAGTTCCTGTTCTGCTGTCTCTTTTGACCAACAACAACAACAGCAACAAGATTACCAGCAATTTTTAAATGCTCATCATGGATACGCTGACCATAACCTGCTTCAACAACAGCAACATCATCACCAGCAACAACAGCAAGGCAACCCAGTAAATACCGCAGCAACCAATACTACTACTACTACTGGAAATAAAAGAAGAAATTCTCGATCTCAATTATCTGGTCCCAACACCCAACATAAACATGCCTGTAACTTTCCTTATTGTTCTTGGAGCTTTAAGCGATATGAACATTTGAAGCGTCATATGCTTGTTCATACTGGTAAGCGGCCTCATGTCTGTCACTTTCCTGGCTGCGGAAAAAGTTTCAGTCGTTCTGATAACTTTCATGCTCATTACCGTACCCACACCAAAAAAACAAATTTGATGAACGGTACTGGTACACCCAAGAGAAAGGGTTCTAATGCCAATACCACCACTACTAGTTCAAGCACCTCTACTAGTAATTCTGCTGCCTCTTCTGCTGCCGCTGCCGCTGCTGCTGTTGCGGTTGCTGCTTCCGCTGCAGCTGCAGTAGCTGCTTCCAACACTTCTTTCGTAGAAGACAATCGTACACCCGCTTACTTTCCCAAGCAACAGTCATTTGACATGACTCATTATCAAGATATGTACGGTCATCGTCATAGTTACTACCGAGGTTAAAAAAAAAAAAAAAAAGTTGATAAACGATAACCATGTATAATGTATCTTAATTAACACCATTGAATTTAAAAATAGGGAAGCGATGACTTTCATGGTAATGCGCATTATTTGCGCACTAGTTTTCATCAGCCACAATATGCTTTACAGCATCCTACGATTCACTCACCTGAATCGGTAGCTACGACCAGCACCTCTACCACAGCGTCAAATGCCAATGTGTCCTCTTTACTTAATCATGAATTAAATAATCCTGGGTCATTTTATGGTGGAGGAGAAGAAAGCCGATTCAATTATCAAGGGACCAACACAATGGTGCATTACAGAGATAATTATGGGTATTATCCTAATACAACAACAACCAGTTCAGCCAATGATAATTCTTCGATTGCGGCAGCAGTAGCAGTCGTAGCAGCAGCAGCTTCATCATCATCGAACTCGCGTAGATCCTCTTCCACTTCATCTACCGCTACCACCTCTACTACTACTTTACAACAACAACAGCAACATAAATCGCACATCTGTCCTGTCTCTCAATGTCAACGTAGATTCAAAAGACTCGAACATTTAAAGCGTCATATGCGTATCCATACACTTGAGAGACCATTTGGCTGCTCTTTTCCTAATTGTCACAAAACCTTTTCTCGTTCTGATAACCTGTCTCAACATATGAAAACTCATCAACGTGTAGAAGATCGTCGTAGAAGACAACAAAGAAATGATGAACCTATGAAACAACAACATTTACCACCTTTACAGCAACAACAACAACAACAACAACAACCAAATGAACAAGATACAAATAATACAAATATGATGGTTGGTATGTCGTGGCATCATACTGGTACAGTTGGCTGTTAAAAAAAAAGCATTATTCTATATAT
>KK076532.1:0-124408 GCA_000587855.1 Mucor irregularis B50
TACTTTACACTTTAGTAGCATTGCGTTCAACAAAAAGTGTGGCTCTTTGGAGTACAATATAATCATCCTGTCTTGATAAGTTTGAAAGATACCAATTACCATCACTATATTCCTACTTCAGTTCATGGTACTCTAGTAAAAGTTCTAAAGTTTATGCAGAACGTGTCTAATTTCTGCATTGGTTTTATCCAAAAAAGGTAAGCCCTATTTCTGAAAATTAATTCTTATTCGTCCCAAAAAAACCAACATCTTCTGAAAAAAAAAAACGTATGCTAAAAAAAAGGTTCATTTATTTATTGTTGCTTTTGACGAAGGGCATAAATATAATTGAATAGGGGAGACTTGAATTGTTCATAAGAGGCAATGGAGACTTGATCACCCATCACAGCCACGTCCATCTTGTCACTGGCTACGTGCCAGTCTTCACCATCCGTAAAAGCAGGCACGCCGGTATGAGCAAAGGTGGAAAAGAGAGCATGGCGGATTTCCTTGGATAATTTAAAGTCAGTCTCATCGTAGTAGCCCTCTTCTTCTTGGTTATCAGTGAGGATGAGGTCCTTCTGAGTTCTTCTTTGATGCAAAGTGCCAAACATGTAAGGAAGATCAATACAGTGGAAGTCCAACTCCTTGGTCTTTTGAGCACCAGGACAAATTCTGTTGAACATATACAAGTAAGCAGGCATGGAAGTAGTAGCAGCAAGCTTTTGAGCTAACGCATAAGAGGGCTCCAAAAAGACAGCCGTAGTCATAATATGATCAATGGCATCAAAATAAGTTTCGTGATTATCTTCTTTTCCTTCCAAGCCGTAAAATTCATTCAACATGTTTTCATCATCAGTACCAGTGAAAGCCTTGGTGATCATAGCTAAATTCTCTTTGGTATAAATAGCAGCAGGGTCAGGGAATTGGAATGTACCCCAAGGCTTGATGAAGAATCGCCCTTCATGTGTGGTAGCACCGAGAAGAACCTTGACGTTGGATTTGGCCCAAGGAGTGTATTCAGATAAAAGAGTCTTGTTGTCTACAGCAGGGCCAAAGACGACTTGAGTAAAGAAGCAGAGAGGTCCTCCATTTTCGGGAGTGGCAGGGATAGAGTTAAATTGCATAAATCCTTGAGTAATTTTCTCTACAGGGACCTTGGTAAGCAGTTCATGAATATCGTCGTCGTCAGTAAGCTCTCTGTCAATGAGGAACTCAATAAACTTCCGGCTTCCTTCAAGGAAACGCTTGTCGTCTTTAGGAATGACCTTATTATAACCATAGTCATCACCGCCGCGGCTGACAAGAATGATTTTATGGAAGAGACCTTCAGCTGGAGGGCTGCTTAATAACATGTACACACCAGCTGCACCAGCAGATTGACCCATCACAGTGACGTTGCCTGGGTCACCACCAAAATGATGAATATGGTTAGAGACCCAACGAAGCGCCGCACACCAATCCAAAAGACCAAAGTTGCAATGCGTATCATCTGACTCGCTTCCTCTCTTATTGACACCAGTATGCAAGTATCCAAGACCACCTAAGCGATAGTTGAACGAGACAACCACGACGTCATTTTCTTTAGCTAGAGCAGAGCCATCGTAGACTTTGATAGAAGAAGCCCATACCATAAACCCACCACCGTGGAGCCAGAAAACCACAGGCTTGTTTTTCTTTTCTCTGCTCTTCTCAGAAGTCCAGACATTGAGGTACAAACAATCTTCGCTTTCACCAACACCATCACCTAAACCATTGGGGTGAAAAACAGGGATGCCTTGGAGGGAGGCGTTACCGTACTTTGTAGCGTCTAAAGTGTCGTAGTCATAAAGCGAGACAGGTACAGGGGCTTTGAATCGTAAATCACCTACGGGAGGTTTGGCATAAGGGATACCCAAATAACTCTCAACACCATCGACTGATTTTCCTTGAACAACGACTTGTTCGTTATCACTTGAAGGTTTCTTAATTTTTAATTCCATGCTGTTTACAAATATGTAGGAGATAATTGAAATAAAGATGGGACCACTTTTTTTAGCGCCCTCTTATATTATTTTTTAAATGGGAGTCCCCGTTTCACGTTTTCGTTACTGCATTGTTTATGACGCATATTTATGCAGTGGCATGAATCTGTATCACGAAAATCAGTGAACTTTAATGAAGAGAGAGTTAATTAAGGCGAGCATTGATTGGAGGACAGCTGCGGCCCTTTGGAAATTGCGATATCTACACGCCCTGGAATCAATTTATTTTTCTTTTATTTGATCGGCAGAAAGAGTAAGAAAATATTGTGCACTATAAAATAGCTGCTATATGCTACAGTGTATGTTTAGACATGGGACTCAGAAACGAACGTCTTTGTTAAAGCTACAGAAATCAATTTGAAAGCATTGACGAAAGCTGTCAGTTGTATTTTCGAAAAAAAAACGCACTTTTTGAAGGCTTTCTGTAATTTCTAAAAAAAGGGAGCTTGGAATGTTTATGAAAACAATCTCTTCTTCTTTTTTCTTTTTACTTTTTACCTGCCATAAACGGAATTGATATGCTCTTTTAAAATTTCCACAAACGGGATTTCGTTGGGACAATCTACTGATTAATAATAATATCGGGTTGCAGTGGAGCGGTACGTATCACACATAGTGCGTTTAAGACTACGATGCTTGACTGGAAATTCATGTATTAGAGGAAGTACTTGTGAGGTATTTGCTGAAATAGCTTTCATACACATCCCGAGACGACAATCGCAATTGATAAATATTTTTAAGAGGATGAATTTTTATGTATGTTTATGTTATATAAGTCAAGTTTGCCACCCTCGAGAAAACTTGTTTCAATTAGAATGAATAAATGATGAAGGATGCAAATTTATAGCAGGAATGAAATGATACGAGTCTACATTTGAAAATAATACGTAACATTTTTCAGGATTGAGTGATGCCAAAACCTACATATATCTTCTCTTCAAGAGAGAATTGGGTGGATTTGGTTTTTAAAGTATTCGAACAAGCGAGGTGCGGTGAACGCGGTGAAAGACGTGGTAATATCTCTAACTTTGATATCGTGATACTCAACTACTAGTTACATACTCAAATTGTATCACAGTATCTACAAATTGTTTAATGATCTGTTTAAAATGAGCGTATTCATCATGTATGTATGTATACAGTAATGCTAAATGATATCAGCTCTTTCCCCCCTGTAAAATATGTATAAGAAAAAACTCGAAAAGTTGAAAATTTTTAACTGTCATCTTTGTTTGTTCTTTAAAAATGTATAGAAAAAGATAAAAATACAGGTACTTAAGATTGCATGAAAATTAACTTATTACTACCGCTTTTTTAAGTTACAGTGTGTACGTACACTTCAGTGGTCTTCATGGTATTCATACACAATCCAAGGCCAAATCATCAACTGATATTACAAGACAAGAAATATGTATTTCAGTTTTTAATTACAAATAAAATTACTAGACAATCACAATGTAACGAAGACGTACAGTAGCATTACTACAGGTACCATTTACATATCCTTTTTCGAACTAGCCTCATTTCAGAAGCGGTAAAAGTTGACAGCTGCATTGTATAGCGATTGTCCGGTTCAATACTCCTTGAAACTATATTCCCTCTTTGCCAAACACTGTCCTTTTACGTAGCAATGTTGCGAATTAAATAATGTATAGAAAAAGATAAAAATACAGGTACTTAAGATTGCATGAAAATTAACTTATTACTACCGCTTTTTTAAGTTACAAATAGTACATACACTTCAGTGGTCTTCATGGTATTCATACACAATCCAAGGCCAAATCATCAACTGATATTACAAGACAAGAAATATGTATTTCAGTTTTTAATTACAAATAAAATTACTAGACAATCACAATGTAACGAAGACGTACAGTAGCATTACTACAGGTACCATTTACATATCCTTTTTCGAACTAGCCTCATTTCAGAAGCGGTAAAAGTTGACAGCTGCATTGTATAGCGATTGTCCGGTTCAATACTCCTTGAAACTATATTCCCTCTTTGCCAAACACTGTCCTTTTACGTAGCAATGTTGCGAATTAAATAATTGCAAGAAAGGCCAATCTATGAGGTTGTGGTATATATGTCTATAAAAACGGCTACACATAATTCAAATTGATTTCATTAACTAGGTATGTAAACACTCAAAGAGCTTCGTTCTCTGTACATAACTTTTGAAATGAGCAAATCAGAACGTACTACAACTCTATAAATACGATATGTAAAAAATGAGCGGTAGTTTTTTTTTTGCTTTGGATGGGTATGGATTGATCGTTTAGTTTCAACTGTTCTTCTTAAAAGTGACTTTTTATTTGATGGTGGTGTAATTCACTTTGAGTGGAGGACTGAAATGTGGGGTAGCGGAATCTAATTATTTTACAGCAATAATGAATTGTCTTGTCAAGCACCTGAATATCATACCCGCTCTACAGCGAACACTAAGATATGATTACAATATATCTTCCAGGGCAAACTCCATATTATTAATAGGAAGAATGCAAAGTCCCAAGCAATATATAAAATCGACAGACGTTATACACTTACAAATTTCATATGCCGGACGTAAAATTCATCTCCTAAAGGAATAAACTTTAAAAAAAAACGATGCGTTGCCACATGTAACCACTTCAAATGTAGTGAAGTAAGCATTTTTAATAGGGTCTTATTGGGTACTACAATGAACTCAGCGTATTTGATATTCCGGGAATCTGTCACCACTTGTGATCAGGGCAGCGACGAAGTATGATGTAAACTTACACCCAAACTACTAGTAAACCGACGAAAATTCACTGCATTGTTTGTTAGAGTGAGCACTCATTATTGTCTCACTCGCACATCACATACAAGGGTTTTTAAGATATTTGCTTGTAAGAATATTCGGAACCGTCATTTTAATTTACACTCGCACATTTCATCTGGCTTTCAACTGTTACTACCCAGCGACACCATTAAATTTAATATTACCTTTACGTGTTTAACATTCACAATGGCATATCTATGTCTGCCCCTGACTAAATCTTATAGACTCAACAGCTTAACATTCAGATTGATGATTAGTTTTAATATTTACGATACACTTCACATTCTTGTGGTCCTGCATATGAAGCTCTCTTTCCGAGTTTAAAATTTTGGTAAAATCCATAGTTTTTTCGGGGAAAGAGCTGTATATAAAAAGAAAAAAATTTATTTCATCGTTTTTTTTTGTTTCAAGGGTAGAGAGCATAGGTTTTATGGCAACAGAATAGAGGATACGTGATTACTCGACACTTTTAAAACTTAGTGTTAACTTCAAACCCTATTTTTATTTTATTATTACTTAAAGAACAATTCCTCAGGGGAAAAGTTTGAGTATTTTGTCCGGAAGAACCGCTAAAAACCGGGAGAATACCCGTATTTATACGATTGCTCTTTGAGAAACTTTCTGCCGTGCACTGTATACGTCACGAAAACATTTTCGTACTCCATATATTCCCTTACCCCACAACCGAAAATACCACTCAAAAAGAAATTCACCACCCCTTTCTCTCTTTTTTTTTTTTTTTAAGTTCAAAAAAAATGTATCGTTTATCAGCACTCAGTAGAGTGGCTAACACTGTTAGACCTTCAATGAAGGCTATGCCCAGCATGGCTCGTCAGTCTTTACTTCGTTCTTCTGCTGCACCTTTCCACACCACGAGAACACGTTGTGCTGCACCCGAGACCAACGACGCCTTTTTGCAAGGAAACTCTGCCAACTATATTGAGGAAATGTACGAAGCTTGGTTGAAGGATCCCAGCTCTGTTCACTTGTCTTGGCAAGTGTATTTCAAAAACATGGCTAATGGCGTTTCTCCCAGCCAAGCCTATACTCCTCCTCCCACCTTAGTTCCCTCTGCCAGTGCTCGTTTGCCTGTTTTACCCGGTGATGGACTTGCTGGTGCTGCTGGTTCTTCTGAAGTCATCGACCACATGAAGATTCAACTTTTGTCCAGAGCTTATCAAGTTCGTGGTCATCACATTGCCAACTTGGATCCTCTCGGTATTCAACACGCTGATCTTAACTCTGCCACCCCTCCCGAATTAGAATACACTTACTATGGTTTCAAGGAGAGTGATCTCGATAGAACTTTCACTATCGGTCCCGGTATCTTGCCCGCTTTCACCAAGACTGGTGCTACTCTCACTCTTCGTGACATTATCGCTCATTTGAAGAAGATTTACTGTAAGTTTTTCTATTTCTATTTGTTATTATTTCATGGTTCTGGGGGCTATATTTACGGGGTTTAAATCACAAAAGGCGATTTATAAACGGTATTCACTAAATCTAAACTACATATTTTAGGTGGTTCCATTGGTGTTGAATACATTCACATTCCCGATCGTGCTCAATGTGACTGGATTCGTGAACGTATTGAGACTCCCGAACCCTTCAAGTATTCTGTCGATGAGAAGCGTGTTATTTTGGATCGTTTGACCTGGTCCGACAGTTTCGAACGTTTCGTTGCTTCCAAGTACCCCTCTGAAAAGCGTTTCGGTCTTGAAGGTGGTGAAACTTTGATTCCTGGTATGAAGGCTATGGTAAGTTTGTACAGCATATAAGAAAATAATGGAAAGAGAGCGAAATCACTAATGCGCACGGTGAATAGATCGATCGTTCCGTCGATCTTGGTGTTGAGTCCATCGTTATTGGTATGCCTCATCGTGGTAGACTTAACGTTCTCTCTAACGTTGTTCGTAAGCCCAACGAGTCTATTTTCTGTGAATTCAGTGGTGCTCTTGAACCCTCTGAGGAAGGTTCCGGTGATGTCAAGTACCATCTTGGTATGAACTACGTCCGTCCTACTCCCTCTGGTAAGCGTGTTCACCTTTCTTTGGTTGCCAACCCCTCTCACTTGGAAGCCGTCGACCCTGTCGTTCTCGGTAAGACCCGTGCTCTCCAATTCTACGGTAAGGATACTCATGGTGATAAGTCCATGGCTGTCTTGATCCACGGTGATGCTGCCTTCGCTGGTCAAGGTGTTGTTTACGAAACTATGGGTTTCCATGATCTTCCCTCTTACTCTACTGGTGGTACCATCCACGTTGTTGTTAACAACCAGATTGGTTTCACCACTGATCCTCGTTATGGTCGTTCCACTCCTTACTGTACTGATATCGCCAAGTCCATCAACGCTCCTATCTTCCACGTCAACGGTGATGATGCTGAAGCTGTTACCTATGTCATGCAATTGGCTGCTGACTGGCGTCAAACCTTCCACAAGGATGTCGTTATTGATTTAGTCTGTTACCGTAAGCACGGTCACAACGAAACCGATCAACCCATGTTCACTCAACCTCGTATGTACGAAGCTATTGCCAAGCAAACTCCCGTTGCTAAGAAGTACGAAACTCAATTGAAGAACGAAGGTTCTCTCAACGACAACGATATCGCTGAGAACAAGAAGCGTGTTTGGGATATCCTTGAAGAGAGCTATGCTCGCAGTAAGGACTACAAGCCTACTTCCAGCGAATGGCAATCTAGTTCATGGCCTGGATTCAAGTCTCCTAAGGAGTTAGCTGAGGAGAACTTGCCTCACTACCCCACTGGTGTCTCTCTTGAAACCCTCCAAACTATTGGTAAGGCTATGACCACCCTCCCTCACAACTTCAACGTTCACCGTAACTTGAAGCGTATTCTCCAAAACCGTGAAAAGTCCGTCGAAACCGGTAAGGATATCGATTGGTCCACCGCTGAATCTTTGGCTTGGGGTACTCTCCTTACCGAAGGTAAGCATATCCGTGTTTCCGGTCAAGATGTTGAACGTGGTACTTTCTCCCAACGTCATGCTGTTCTTCACGACCAAAAGGATGGTTCCAAGCATACTTTGTTGAACCACATCAACCCTGAACAAGGTGTCCTCTCCATCTCCAACTCCTCCTTGTCTGAGTATGGTGTTCTCGGTTTCGAATTAGGTTACTCTCTTGTCAACCCTGACTCCCTCGTTGTCTGGGAAGCTCAATTCGGTGATTTCGCCAACACTGCTCAAGTCATCGTTGATCAATTCTTGGCTGCTGGTGAACAAAAGTGGCTCCAACGTACTGGTTTAGTCTTATCTCTTCCTCACGGTTATGATGGTCAAGGACCTGTAAGTATAGTATATAATTCTTGTAATATTTATCACTGACAATTGCATCCATTTTTTCAGGAACACTCTTCTTCCAGAATTGAAAGATACCTCAGTGCTTGTGATGATAACCCATATGTCTACCCCTCTGCCGAGAAGCTCTCTCGTCAACACCAAGACTGTAACATGCAAGTCGTCTATCCTTCCACTCCCTCTCAATACTTCCACGTCTTGCGTCGTCAAATCTGCCGTCAATTCCGTAAGCCTTTGATTATGCCTTTCTCCAAGTCTTTGCTTCGTCACCCTCTTGCCAAGTCTGACCTTGCTGAATTGACTGGTGACACTCACTTCCAACTTTACTTGCCTGATGAACACCCCGAACATCTCGAAGCTCCTGAAAAGATCACTAAGCACATTTTGTGTACCGGTCAAGTTTACTATGCTCTCTTGAAGGCTCGTGAACAGAACAAGATCACTGATGTTGCCATTTCTCGTGTCGAACAATTGAACCCCTTCCCTTATGAGCAAGTCAAGGAACACGCTGATAAGTATCCTAATGCCGAAATTGTTTGGTGCCAAGAAGAACCCTTGAATATGGGTGCCTGGCAACACGTCCAACCCCGTATTGCCACTTCTTTGTCTCAAACTGAACATCATGCTGGTAAGACCCCTCAATATGCCGGTCGTGCTCCTTCCGCCTCCGTTGCCACTGGTAACAAGAAGAAGCATTACTCTGAAGAATACAGTCTCTTAAGTAAGGCTTTAACTGGTGATGTTCAAAAGCCCAAGGAAGTTACCCAAGGTGTTCCTGTCTGGTAAAAAAAAAAACCTTAGAAAAAAAAATCTATAAAGTTGGATCCATCTAGATTCTTTTTTTTATATGTATACTTGTACTTTTTCCTTCCTTCACTCAAACACACTTACGCACGCACACAACATACAAACCATTTTTCATAATATATATTTTATTAAAATAAATTTCAAATCCATTCAAGTTCTCTGTCTCTAATATGCTTTATAGCTCATGATATTCTGCCTGTTCAACTAATTTGGATTTAACCATTGCCCTCTTTACTGTTGAAATGCCGTATGGAGATATATATCACGAGCATGCATTATGTACTTTTTCATCATATTGCTCTTTTGAGACTCTTTGTTTTCTATGCTAACCTCACCTCGTTACAATTGGATACTTTTTTATATATGCTTGGTTTTAAATGTAAAAAAAAAGAGGTTCGCTGTAACTGAAAATAGACCTGAGACATAGAAACTTTGGTTAAAAGGCGAAACGAAGAAAGTCGTATACACAAGCTCTGTTGAACCTCAAGTGAAATAAATACTTGGGAAAACAACTTGTGACATAATCCAATTGAATTCAGTATTTACAATTATTTACTTTGATGGTTATAATCTCTAGAAAGTAAAAAAGAACCTTTTTCGATCTGATACCTTGAAAAAAAAAACTGCCCACTCACTCTGGAGTTTTAATTTTCCCGCGTAATTTTATAAAAACCCCGTTTTTGGCATTGTTGTATATAAAATGCTGTGTACCCAGATCATGTGTAATATAGAAATGTGTAAGGGAAACGATTGAAAAAAAGAGGTTCGCTGTAACTGAAAATAGACCTGAGACATAGAAACTTTGGTTAAAAGGCGAAACGAAGAAAGTCGTATACACAAGCTCTGTTGAACCTCAAGTGAAATAAATACTTGGGAAAACAACTTGTGACATAATCCAATTGAATTCAGTATTTACAATTATTTACTTTGATGGTTATAATCTCTAGAAAGTAAAAAAGAACCTTTTTCGATCTGATACCTTGAAAAAAAAAACTGCCCACTCACTCTGGAGTTTTAATTTTCCCGCGTAATTTTATAAAAACCCCGTTTTTGGCATTGTTGTATATAAAATGCTGTGTACCCAGATCATGTGTAATATAGAAATGTGTAAGGGAAACGATTGTTCAACAAAGTAGGACAATATTTGCTAAGCTTAGATCAGAGAGGTTCTTTTTTCAAATAAACCGGATATTATATTCTAACCGATAAAATATCATCTGCTTCCCCTAGCACGTACATCTACAAATCCCTTTTTCTTGCATGATAAAATTGTTCAAGCACCGCTTTCCCAACTGAAATCAAATTGTCAATACAACACATAGAGAAAAAAAAAACGTTACAAAGACAGAGAGAAAGAAGAAACAAAAAATATATTCAAGGCCAAATAAATGGAGTGAGGTAGCACAATTCTTTAACTTCTATTTTATAACTACTCGCTCCCAGAGGATTTATTTGTTTATGTGTGTGACTTTGTCCCTTTTTTATTTTATTTTGTGAGCGTTGTATTTTCAATAAATTTATTTTCCTTTTCTTTTTTTTTATTCTTATAAATCACCCTTTTATATATCATGGTAAAGTAGTGATTGCAGGTAGTTGGGAACTTGATTACTAATGATCATTACAAACAGACTGGATCTACCCTTACAGACGCCGAGATCAATCACTTGCAAGCCAAGTTCAACACTCTTACCAACGGTAACGGTATGACCGCTGATACCTTGAGAGAAATCTACAAGACCGCCAACATCGAGGCTACTGAAGCCGAGATCCAAGAACAGGTACAAGTAAAAATATAGTGGAGAATGGGGCTTGGTTTGCTAATGAGATCAATTGTATGTAAAGATCCGTGCTGCTGATACTAAGGGTAATGGAAAGCTCGATTTTGAAGACTTCTTATCCGTTATGGCCAAGGTAAGATAACAACAGCAACTACTGCCCCTTTCCCCTTTCTTATTCCTTCTATTTTTTTACTAGCAACACGACCGTAACGCTGAGGAAGGTGCTGCCAAGGTCTTTGCTCAACTCGATACTGACAACGATGGTCAAATCACTGGTGAAGATTTGATCCGTGGTGTTGCTTTGTTCGGTAATATTTGAAAACTTCCAAACAATAGTAATCCATCGCAACTAAACTCAGGTATTCAAATAGGTAACTCTCTTACTGAAAACGATGTCAAGGAAATGCTCGCCTCTGCTGATGTAGACGGTGACAACAAGATCAACTACGAAGAGTTCTTGAAGGTTATGGTAAAGTATAACATTGTGAGTTTTGATGTGTATTTACTAGACACTCATTTTTTTTTACCTTTTGTGTCCTGTAGACTCCCTCCAAGGTCAACGGAAAGTCCCAATTCTAAAAGAATAAAAGAATAAAAAAAATTGAAACAGTTGCTAGCCAATTATCGTTCCAATAATACAAAAAAAGAATAAAATATAATATCCATAAGCACAAGTTTTTTTTTTATTTATGTAATTCGGAAGGGGCAGGGGGGAGGAGTTAAGACGATACTGTGTGAAATGGATTTAGCTATTTATTTATATTAAACTTTGGGACCAGCAGCTAAAACAACGGGATCAGCTTGATCTTGGAAAGTTTTAAAGTTTGCGTTAAACATGCCTGCAACATGATGGAGAGAAGTTGTAAAATCTTCAGGGTTTCCTTGCCATGATTTTCGGGGGTGTAAAATCTCATCAGGAACCCCTTCAACGGATGTAGGGATTGAGAAACCAAAAACTTCATAAGTTTCATAATCACCTTGAGCGAGTGTCCCTTTATGGATAGCGTCCAAAATAGCACGGGTGTATTTCAATGGACAACGCTTTCCGCCGTTCTTCGCAGAGTTACCTACCCATCCGGTATTAATCAACCAGGCATCAGCAGCATGCGCACTCATCTTCTCTGCAAGCATAGTTGCATATTTGGTAGGGTGGAAAACAAGGAAAGGAGCACCGAAGCATGCACTAAAAGTAGGTGTGGGTTCTACAATACCATCTTCTGTACCGGCTACTTTTGTAGTATAGCCAGAAATAAAGTGGTACATCACTTGATCTGGAGTTAATTTAGATACTGGAGGGATTACACCAAATGCATCGCAGGTCAGTAAAATGATATTTTTAGGATGACCACCGATACAAGGGATCTTTGCATTAGGGATAAAATCTACAATAACAGTTATTGTATGAGTACGGGTGTGTTCAAATTGAATACTTATCATAATTACCAATGGGATAAGCGCAACGTGTGTTCTCGGTCAGGAAATCATCTGCGTAGTCAACATCACGGGTGTCTTCATTAAGAACAACATTTTCAAGGACAGATCCAAATCGGATAGCGTTAAAGATCTCAGGTTCTTTCTCAGCAGATAAATCAATACACTTTGCATAACATCCACCTTCGATATTAAAAATGCCTGTGTCACTCCAACAGTGTTCGTCATCTCCGATAAGACGACGTTTGGGATCAGCGCTCAAAGTCGTTTTACCCGTGCCTAGAGTAATAAAAAAGTTAAAAAAGAAGAATTCCCACGCCACCTAATATATCTCGACTTACCAGACAGACCAAAGAAAAGGGAAACATCACCATCGGGTCCTTCGTTTGCAGAAGAGTGAAGAGAAAGAACACCAGCCTTGGGCATCAAGTAATGCATGACGGTAAAGACCTAGTGTGAAATATAAATTGAGCAAATCAAGTACAGGTAAAGAAGTTGTAATAAAACGTTACTTACACCTTTCTTCATTTCACCAGCATACTCGGACCCAAGAATAACCATCTCGTGTCTTTTAAAATTAACAGAGACAGAAGTGGTCGAAGTCATACCCGTAGTATATCGGTTGGCAGGAAATTCACCGGCGTTAAAGATCGTAAAATCTGGCGTTCCAAAATCCTCCAATTCTTGTTCAGTAGGACGAATCAACATGTTTCGCATAAACAAGATATGGTAGGCTCTAGAAGCAATGACTCTGATCTTCTTACGGTACTTGGGATCCCAACCAGCAAAACCATCGAATACATAAAGACGAGGATGCGTATTCAAATAATCAATAGCGCGTTCACGATTAATTAAAAAGACGGTTTCGCTCATTTTCATGTTTACTTCACCCCACCAAACGTCTTTTCCAGTCTCCGCATCGTCGACAATACGCTTATCGCGAGGACTGCGACCCGTCTTCTTACCAGAGTATGAACAGAGTGCACCTGCGGAGGAGATAACTGTGCCCATTTCGTGAGTTAAAGCTTCTTCATAGAGTACGGCGACAGATGGATTGTGCTTGATTGTCACCTTGTCATAATCAATACCAGCCATAGTATGTAAGTCTTCTTCTACTTTGGTGTGTACACCGGGAGAACCAGGTCTTGATGAACCAGGTCTACCAGGAGATCCAGGGCGATATCCAGCTGTCATTTCTTTTTTACAGAGGAAGAGAAAAACGAATAAAGAAGAAAAGAAAAAAAGCAAAAGGTTTCACCTTCTCGCCTTTATATATGTAAACGTTCATGTAAACAACCGCGAAAATAAAAAGCCCTCACTCTCCTATCTTTTCGACGATGCACGTGATCCACGTCGTTTCGTGAACTTGTTGTCATGTTTGTACTGAACGATCACCCATGTACGCAAGATAAATTAAGCACTCATGTTGTATATACGCAAATGCATCTTCTTGGCAAGCATGTAAGAATTGACCTTATGCTCGCGCTGATTTTTATTTCTCACCCTTGTTGTCCATAAATTATCACAGGATTATTTACATATGCAAAACCAACAAATAATAAACAAATTATAGTTTAGTGTAAATTTTTAATTATAACTCGCAATAAAAAAAATCATAAATGAAAGGCTTAATGGAAATAAAGTGATAAAAAGTGGTGAATTGGTTGATGGTATCTGTTTAGGCTTTGTTATATGTAATTTTCTTGCTTTTTTTGGGTTGTTGTTGATGATGTTCTTGTTGTTGTTGACTGATGTTGTAATGTTGTGTATATATATCTAATTGGTTGTAGAAGTAATAATCATATATTGAAATTGAGTAAAAAAAAAAAAAAACGACATATCAAAGGTATTTTTTTTCTTTCTTTTCCAACTACCATGGCTTATTCATATCGTGTGTAGTTGCTGTATCATCCTTCGATGTCGTTGCATAATCTGAACGATAAGATTGTAACGTAGACATAATGCTAGGTGTATATATCTTTCCTGGAGACATGTAAGGGTGATGACGAGAATTGTTACGAGACCCACTGGATGACATAACAAGACTTGCTCTGCGTTCATTTGTTGTGGATGTAGATGCTGTTGTACCTGAAGTGATTGACGAGGTGGAGTCGTATTCTCCACTTGTTCTTGTGGGTGGTAAATGAAATGCAGATGATGGTTTACCTATGACGCACCAGTTAGATGAATAATTTAATTACAACGTGTATACATATACATACCCGCTTCTGAGAGTGTAGGAGAGGCTAGTGCCTCATTTGTTGTACCCGGTTTGTTGTTATGTCCTAAGAAAGAATGGTGCATGCATGAATACTATGCAATCATGAACAGCGTATTATTTTCTATTTACCATAATATGGCGAAGAGGAATCAACTTCGTGTTTAATATCTTGATTTCTGTGAGAGCCGTCATCAAGTAACTCGTTGGTAAAATACATGCGTGGTCTACTTGTAGAGGCGGAATTATTACTATCTTGATGTTGCCCGTAAAGTGAGTAAGTGGAATCAGAATGTGATAAACTGCTAGAGTAAGCAGGAGGTTTGTTATAATCTACTCCATCTTGTTGTTGTTGATGTTGAGAGGATGATGGCATGTACATATCACCATGTCCGTTATTCATTGAGCCATTATGAATTCCTACATTTCGATAACCTTTTAAGTTTTTTAAGGGAGGAAGGGGAATAAAGAAGGAAAAGTTAGGGACGTATAAAGAGCAATCATATACAAATATATATAAAAACCTTTACTTGAGTTATGATCATGATTAGGCATAGATAGTTGGCGATCCCACTGTTGATAAGGTGAGCTATTGCTGTTACCGTTACTATTGAATCTATATCCATTCAAACTATTCATTCGACTGTTGGACATGGGGTTATGTAACGCAGTTGCATAAAGAAACACACTGGGATCATCTACAAACAAGGGATAAAGGATCTCTTGAATTTTGTATTGGGCGGCTAATAGCTTCGCTCTAGCAAAAGTGATCCTGTGAAAAAAGGATCAAGTTAATCGAGTGATCGAGAATCGTTGAATTGATAAAAGTTTTACCAGACGCCTTTTAGATGCATGGCTCCTACTTTGACTACCACACGACCTTTTTCATTTTTTAAGATACCATCACGTTTACCACGAGACATGCCCGCTACATTCAATAACTTAGTGCCATTGATCATGTCGTTGTCTATACAAGAATGATTAGTACGATGTGTCATCGTTTTCTTTTCTTTTATTTATCATATTACCTTGACGTCTTGCTACGCAAATACCATTTGCATCAACTTGATAACAAATAGTGCCTTCATCTTCCCACAAGGTGGTTGTTAATTTAGGTCTAGCTACTAAGCTATGACGAGATTGGTAAGGCATAGAGTGGTTACTGCTGCTGTTATTATTACTACCACCATAATAAGGTGAGTAGTGATGAGAAGGGGGGTAAGCTATAACCAAAAAAGTTAGAAAAAGTTCATCATGCATGAATAGCATATCATTATTCTTTTACCGGAGGCTGTTGATGGCGGTGAAACGAAATACGTTGGAGAGTTATAAGCAGACATCATATTGTTTGATGTGGCAGCAATAGACGAAGAGGTGGTATTGGAAGAGGGAGGAGTGGAAGAATGAGAAGGATGTTGATTAGCTGTTAAAGGCGAACTCATATTTGTCTTTATATGATCGTATGAAGTGATAGACGGCAATGACTCGTGTGAATTATGAAGTCTATAGGAAGAAGAAGAAGGATGAAAGGAAAGATGATTTGAAATACTGCTATTAATGGAAGAAGAGGGAGGGAGAGGAGTTAGAGGAGGACTAACTTTACTGTTACTATTGCATTCATTATTATGATTCCAACTGTTGCTGTGTTGATGCCAACCATGACTTGCATTAGTATCAGCAGTGCCTTCCATTTTCTTTTCTTCTTCTCCATGTTCATCATCTATACATGGTTTTTGGTATAAAGTAGAATAAAGAGATGCAGGTCTTCCTAATGAATGCTGATCTCCTGTGGTAGTTATATCATTATAATGATGATACATGATTCAATAAAATAATGAAACGAACTGCAAACTCACAAGATCCTAATAAAGAAAGAGAGAAAAAGAAGATAAAGGGAAGGGCGAAATAAAAATTATAAAATTAAAAAGAAATCAAGGAGTTGTTGTTGTTTAGAAGAGGAGGTAACCATTCATTGCTTGCTTGCTGCTGTTGTAACAAATAGAGAAAAAGAGGATAGAGAGAGAGAGGAGAAAGTCTTAAATCAGGAAGTCCATTTGGATTATTAAAAATAAAAAGAGAGTTTTTTTGATTATGATACTAGATGTGAAATTACGAATAGTATAAGCTTTTAATTTATATGTACTTGGTTTATGATTGCATACATACATATTATTGCACGCATGCGTACACTCTAGAGTACATATTACACCCATTTATCGTCACTTTTTTACATGTAAAAAAATAGGAGACGACGAAGATTTTAATATTAAAAAGAAGTAAAGGGAGCAAACACGCTATTCTCTTTCAAATGCGCACAGTGATTGCTGATATCACAGAGGAGAAAAAAATTGTATCATCCCATAAGGAGTTTGTGTGTGTGTGTTTGTTTAAAATTGCATGACAGGCACATGTACACACACCTCATACTTTATCGTAGTCAGAGTACGACTACTGGTGTGTCATATGGCTGCTCCGATTCATTTATAACGAGAATTTTTTTTACGCCTCCCCACACTATACTCGGAAATGTGGCAAAATAAAATACAAGTTTTTATTTTTATACACTACAACTTTTTCATTTTGACATCTGGTTCATAATGAAATAAATGATGTTTTCTTTCAATATACAAAGTCTAGATTGATTTACCCGTTGATTACCATTGTCGTACAATCCGTCCATCATCTTTGAATCTGAATTTGTATTTTTTTTCATTTTTTTTTTTTTTACGCGCACGTTTTTCTCCAATTGTTGGTATATTAATCAGAAACACAAATCTCTTATTTGGATCGCCACTTGAGATAGAACAATTCTTTCGATCGTACAAAATAAAGGAATTAAAAACCATTACTAAAGCATGATGTATTCACTCAATTGTAAAGATTCTAGATCGCATCATTTTTAAGCTTTTTAGCTGTTAATCTTAATATTTATTCGTGTGTGTATGCATGTTTGGAGTGAGTCACTTCTCACAAACCCTGAATGGAATCGTGGGATATATTTGGAAAAACTCAGCCAGCCCAGTAAGGTCGGTCCCTTTTTTTTTAATATCCAATCCTTGCTCAGAGATTGTTACACGCAGCGCATTTTCTGTCAAAAAAAACTTTCACTGAGATTTGATTATCAACATATGTCCGGGTTTTTATATATAAAAATCGGGAAAAAGCAATGCTGAACAAACAAACAATGTATATAGAGTATAGTAATAAATGAATTTATTAAATGAATGCAAAATTAAATATGAATAAATATTTTCTATGTGTGTATTGTGTGTGTATTATGTAGTTTGTTTAAAACTAAAAGTTTTTGGTGCCATGTATAAATATGTGTATAAAATGTATGTATAAATAGAGTAATTCAGAGAGTAACAATTTACTTGTTCTTGGTGAAGAAGATGACATCGTTCTTGCATTCTTGGAGATAGGCAAAGGCAACAGAGGCACCAGCGAAAGAGTAAGCAACCTTCTTGGTAGGAATAGTAGTGGCGATACGGGCAATACGAGAGTACATTTTTATTTGTGTTATAGGTTGTGGAATTGATGAATTGAAAAAAAAAGAAGGACAAGTTTTTCAAAGTATTTATATACTCCAAAAACCTTTGATTTTTTTGTTTCGTTCTCTGGCTGATAAAAATGGTCTTGCCCCCGGAGAAATTTCCATTATTGAAAAATTTGTTAGTCATGACGGCCCTTGATTGGCAACAAAAATAGAAATTGACTCACAATCAGATTAAATTATTAATTTTTCGAACGTGTGCACAGGGAGAGATTTTTACATGTGTAATCAGGCTGATTATCACTGAAAAAGATTTGATTATCATTCCTCTCCACACATAAAACTCTTAAACCAAACGTAATGCCCTCCCTATCGAACTCGGTGTTAACTTAATTTGGCCTTTATTCCGTTACTTTTATCTTTCTTGCCAAGTGAACGATATGATAAACAACTGTAATAAATACGTGCTCAGCATGTCACTATGAACAAAAAAACTTTTTTAGAAATTTATCCGCACTTCTTTATCTCAGTTATCTCGCAGCTATTGCATTTTTTTTTTTTTTTACTTGATTTTAACAACATTTACCCTCTTTATCCCTGAAGGATAATTTTCAACACTTTGTATTTAAAAGTGTTAAAAGTTCTAATACTACTTGTTTCAAAGTGTATTTTGTATATTTGCAGACGTACTATGTGGTCGTAATTACTATACTTGTACCTGATTTTGGCAAGTTTGTATGTTTAAGGCGGATAATCTTTTAATTGGAATGTTACCTGCGACAAAGGTTGGCCTTACATCGTTCAGCCTACAAACTGCCCGATTTCAGGAAAACAGAAGAAATAAGTGAGATAGGATGTACAACCGATTGGATTGATCCTGTATTATTACCTCTCTTTCATAACCTAGAAAATAACAAGTACCTGATATGATTACTTGACTCAGCTTTAACTAATGATCATAATGCTTCTCGCTCCGCATTTGCTCCCCTTACTTTAACTCTTCTATTGTGAACATATAGGCGTGGGAATCGTTCTGTATTCTGGGTCGAACCAACGACTTACACCACTCTAGATTTTTTTCAGTTTATCTCATCTCCACAATAAAAATAGCAATTTTAGTTGAATACCAACTTTTTCCATCATTAAAGATGCATGTATGTAAACAAAATCTCTGGTTAATACATAACGCGGATTATAATATAAAATAATATAATGTATATCCGTTTATCCCAAGGGTGATATCTTGCATTGCATTTCTTTTCGCAGTAAATATGGGTACTTGGCCTGACAAAACTGCCATTTGATTGGAGGTAGGACAAACTCGCTTGTTAGATCGCGCAATTTAGCTCGCTTTGTTGCGATGACATTATATATGACTTGTATAAGTATGTTTTATTGCAATGAGTGACTTATATACAAAAGAAAACGATAAAGAAATACCAATTTCAAGTCGAAGATGTAATGTTGAATCTTTTGCGGATATTATATAAAAACCATGGGTTCATGCATTTTGTGCAATAATATCGTTAATGAACACACGTCGCTGTCAATTTGTGAATTCAGGAGAGCTGTAGCACATTGTCCTAAGATGCTGTTACTTATTTAGGACGAAAATTTAAGAGAGGATCTGCTTAGTTTTAGGCACATTTCGACTAGAAACAATGACTTACTACAGAATGGATATTTATACCATCGTTGATAATTAGAGCATGCACAGAATCCAGAGAATATGGAAAGTCAATTGAAGTAATCTCGGTCATTGTATTGAGACCCCCATGGCTTTTTCTATAGAAAGAAGTGGAATTTTCAAAAAGCATAAGAGCCAGCCAGACTTGAATCGAATTGAGGAGCTTGACGACACTGCTTTCAATCAATGCCTAGTCGTAAAACGTCTTGAGGTCAACATGCCCTCTATTTGCTGACCTTTGTTGCCTTAATTTCTCCTCGCTCGTTCTCCATTTTAAGGTATAGCCTGAAATACTTCCCAGTTGGGCTTCTTCATAAAAATTGAATTGCTCTCGTGATTTTGTCTTGTGTGTCTTATTCGGAATGGAATCTACACCTGCCAATGTTATAAACGCAAACAGCAAACTAGAAAGCTATGGTGATTTGGAAGTTTGTTATGACTCATCAGAAAGAAATCCCATATTTGTTAAACGTATAAAAGATATCTTTCAACACCTCCTCCAAAAACCATTGAAATCGAGAATAATATATCACCAAGTAAGTAAGTTAAAAACTTAAGAGAGTCTTTATCCACACAGATATTTTTTTGGATAATGAAATAGCAAGCGTCCAACTTGATTGTTCAGTCAATAATTAATCATTTCCTGGGCTCTTTCGTGATAAACTAGCTTATACATATTTCTATAAATATTGACCACAAATGTGTTTCGTTCTGCTCTCTTTTCTCTTCTTTTCTGATATTTCCTCTATCATGAACGTTTACATATTGGATTTTTCCCTACATCAAGTATATTCCAGATACATTCAGTGGTGTACATACAACGCAATTCAAGACTTCATTTCCACGGCCGTATAGAGGTTCGGTTTTTCCGCGTTCTTTACCTTTTCAAAAGGTACTGATTGAAGACTTTGGGTGAGAGGCATCACCTAAGGCGAAAGGGATTGCTACACAAGAGGCAAATTTCTGTGTGGTTGGTATAATAAACCTGTGTGGATAAAGACTCCCTTATTCTATATTGTAGAAGCAATAGCGAAAAACATTACGTCTAGACTTGCCAATTACCAACAACACTTTCAAAATTTGAAAAAAGATTTTATTTTAATTGGATATGTTCGCAAGTCATCTGGATACGCAAGTTATACAGATAAAAATATTTACAGAAGATGTAAAGTGGATAAATGTTACGTATTGTATTCATCTGAAGCACGTAGTAGTATCGATTCAAGAGATGTTAAAGACGATGTTGAAACATTAGCTAAGCTAAAAAACATTCACGGCAACACTCGAGGTATTGTATATGTATGTCTCCATGTGAAGCTGAAAGTATTGATTTCATTATTTTTTTGATAGATATGATGAATGTCATCTCATCTTCTAAACAAAAGATATGCTTGGTTGTTATAGATTATAGTGGTTTATGTACAAACCATGCCAATATCTTCCAATTTGTTAGGTGGTTATTATTTTTATTAAACGTAACTTTTGACGGGTACTAATCGCCTCTGTAGCGATAACAAATCAGTCGAAAAAATTATAGTAGATTGCTTCCCTGTTGATAGCAGCGCTATTGAATATAATAATCGTAGACAAACTCTAGAAGACATTGATCTACTACTTCCCTTTAATTGTCGACAGTCTCCACGTCAAAGGTCTAAAGAGTGAAAATAAAACAACAATTGTTACGCTCATCCCAATTACTTCACCATTCATTGATATCCATTTTACTACCAATAAACATTATTTCTAAGTATTTTAAGTCAAATTCAAATGACAAGTTTACTTCGTTTTTTTTAGGCGTGCCCTTTGGGGTTGGAACGACTGTAAAACCGTTACATACACTTTCAGGCGAAAGTAATGGAGAAACCGCGAGTGTGTCAAATCGAGCAACAGCGAGTGTCGCATATTAAAAATGCATAATTCAGAACAAAAATATAAAAGAGAA
Organism: Mucor irregularis B50; assembly: GCA_000587855.1. Lineage (NCBI taxonomy): Eukaryota > Fungi > Mucoromycota > Mucoromycetes > Mucorales > Mucoraceae > Mucor > Mucor irregularis. The sequence continues at coordinate 21,479 of KK076532.1, forward strand.
TGGAAAAGATGAGGAATACAAAGAGTTACATTTTATTTAAACAGTTGCGGTCAAGCAGGTAGCCGTGAGACATCTGTCTTTTCTGTTGTGGTGAATTTGAAGGGAATTCAAGTTGACGAATCGGTGTTTGCACCCTTCGCATAGCCGTTCCTTGCTCTATTGTATTTAAAAAAAAAACCATTAGGATATACTTCAAGTTTTGAAAATGAGCTTTAAAGTTCTTACCTGGTGATACATTTTTTGATAATGTTTGTCAAGTTTGGCCTGGAATTCAAACTCGTCACCGCAGCGGAATCTGCATCACACCTTTGCGAACATAAATTCGCTGGCACTGCTGGTGCTTACACTCTGAGTGCGCGAAAAGTGTCAAAGACATCCACGGATGATCAAAAGACGGCGTAGTCTTTCAACCAATCGACATTATCTTGCTCCTGAAGACGATTCAGTGTTGCTTAGCTATCGTCAAGCCAAGCACCAAGGAGCATATCAATTTGACACTTTCCTTCGCAATCCCCAAATCTTTCCATTCTTTCTTACGGTGTCTTCTTTCTTTGAAAATCCACGATTGACCCAGGCCCAACGTGGATTGGACAAGAACAATCCTTTCGAAAGATGCACATAATGACCTTCATAGATCTATTTTGAAGCCAAAAAGATCTCAGAATCATTTCTGCAATTCTATATCGGTAGTGACAGTTGGAGAGTCTCCAGAGAGCTGTATAAATCACCAACTATGCTTGTTCACGTATTAAATAATTATGCTTTGTTTTCTTTGTTTAAAAGTTACTTGAGAAAGAAAAAATGAACAGAATACGAAATAAAAGATTGCCCTTTTATATAAATTAGGGCCATTAAATTGATTCTAATCAAACTTATATTCATTGTTCTTTGCGTGTTCTATTACATCCACTTGTGGCACAGTTGGTTTGATTGGTTACATGTTGATGTTCAAAATGAAAGAGCGACTGTCCCCTCCATATAAAAATTGAGTTCTCGAATCAGACAACCTTATTTTTATTACTCAGTCTTGCATGAGTGTGTAAAGAAAATAAATATGCGCCTTTACCTTCAGCTACGTCTATATGAACTAAACGCATCACGCAAGAGTTGCTTTTTCTACAAAAGTAAGTGAGGATGCGCGCTGTAATGATATACATCATACGTAGCAAGTGCTACATGAGAACGTGTGTTACCTTGTGAGTGACATCAACCCTTCTGTTTGATATTATGCAAGAAAAGAAGTGATCTGCATATGTAGTGTGAAATAATAATAAACATAGAGTTTCCACAAATCTTGGCAAATAAAGGGGAGAGGAAGCATTGCAACCTCTTGGTGATGAAACTCGTGATGATAATGCAAACAATAACGTTGTTATTTGTACATCCTTATAAACAATCATACGAAAACGTATTTATTTTAATTTTTCTTTTTTTGATTCGTTTTCCCTTTTATTTTTTCTCTTCTTTTCTTTACTACGTAATAAATAAAATGATGCTTTTTAATAGAAATACAGAACATATCCGTAATTTCAATATTAGTACAAGTTCTGGTGGACAAAACAACCCTATTGCTTATGGACCCGGTTCCATTATTAACGGTAGGTTCATAAGAACCAGTTTGACTCATCTTGCTCATCTTGAGAGATCCTGACAAAAAAGTACATAAAATTAAATTTAAGGTTCATTGATGATTATGTTGGACAAACCGTTATCTGCGTATTCTATTCAGGTTGTATTTAAATGCGAAGAAATAGACGGTGGGCGCAAAAGTACTACTATTTTCTCTGTGGAGAGCGCTATTTGGGGTAAATCACGAGAAGCAGGTATGTAACCCTATCAATAAACTCACACCATATATATGTTATATTAATGTGTGCAACAAACTTACGTTATGTATTATATAGGTGGACAGCCTCAAGAGTTGAGTGAAGGTAGCCACATGTACTTGTTTGCTATTCGTTTACCCCAAGTCAACTATCCTCCATCGATGCATGATTCTCATTTTGGACATCGTATTAACTATACTTTGCAAGGTATACTTAGTACTGCAAACTCTACGAATCCTCACTATACTGCTATTGTACCTATCCTCTATTTACCCTTGGTTACTTGTAATTCAAATAACTCAATCAGTCAAACCTCCAAGAAGACCCAAGTCTTTGAAAAAGAAGATAAGAAAATTGAAGTCACTGCTGAACTCATCAAATCCGCTTATTGTCCAGGTAAAGAAATGATCATCATCATGATGGGACCATATACTAAATATAGTTATTTTTTAGGCGACTTGTGTACTGTCAAAATGACCACCAATAATAAGTCAGATACGAAAATCAGTAGCGTTCAGGTGTTATTTACTGCTATTTCAACTACTTTACATCCGACTGATCCCGTCAACACGCCTTATCAACAAAAGCAGTATACGCTCTTGACAGAACAGTTTTACGTATCTATTCCAAAGCAGGCAAAGAACCATCAAGACATATTCCGATTCCATGTTCCTTCTAATATTGTACCTACATTTACAAACAAGTTGGGCAAATACATTGATATTTCATACGAAGTTATTATCCAAATAGATGGCACTTCTACCACTGTTTCTAATCCAAACGGTAATGGAAGCAGCGGAGGCGGAAGCTGGTTCGGAAACCATAATACACATATCTCAAATACGATCTCGCTTCCTATCATTATTGCCACTGTCCCCCCTTACTATCCTATTGGTATCACCGTACATGACAATGTAGAGTCTGAATTACCTGCTTTTATACCCAATGTTGAATCTCCTTTGCCTAGTCCTGTTGTTTATCCAGCTGATAGAGCCTATTCTGTCTCTCCCGCCTGTTCTTTCCAAATGAGCAGTGGTGATGATTTGGAAGACGATGGTTTCTCTTTAAATAACAACACCAATCTACAAGACGCTACTGGCCATTTAATGGTCCCTGATGCCACAAGAAGAAAGTCCTCTTCTTCTTCCGACATGTCACTGGATGCCGCCCCTCTTACCACCACTGTATCCCACTCATAATCATTACATATACATATATAAAACTCTCTCTTTCTTTTTTATCATTAAAAAATTTACAATTTGTGTTTATTTATCTATAATCCAGTCATCTTCTTATCAACAGCACTTTGAATAGATTCTACAGAATTTGCGAATTGAACCTTTCTCAAGTTACGTACGAGTGTTTTTGGCAAACCAAGAGCTTCGGCTTTAGCGTTGTTTTCCAAGATCTCTGCAATAGGTACCTTGTTACCTGATTCTGTGAATTTACGAGCAAGTGTGCTGATGACCATTTCCTTCTTTGTGTCGGTGGGTCCGTCAATGTATTCGATAACGGCCATGGGTGCATTGTCACCATAACGTTTACCGATTCTTTGAATGCGGGTGTAACCACCTTGTCTATTTTGAAAGCGGGTTGCAAGTTCGTCAAATAATTTAGGCATGGTGATATCACGACTCTATTTCAATGTCACAATCGATTAATGACTAGATCTTTGTCTTTTTCCGTTAGATCTCATACATACATTAAGGTAAGCAAGGGCTTGCTTCTTGGCTTCGACATCGCCTCTTTTACCAAGGGTGACAATAGAGTCAGCAATAGGTTGAAGGGTCTTGGCTTTGGCAACGGTAGTTTCAATACGACCATGTTGAACCAATGAAGAAACCAAGTTTCTTAATAAAGAGTTTCTGTGTCCAGAATCACGATTCAATCGACGCAAATGTTTACCGTGATGCATTGTATATTAGTTGTGTGTGGGTGAGTCTGTTTCTGGTAAAGAAAAAGATGGATATCTTTTGACCCTGGAGGTCTTCAGAATTGCTGAAAAAAAAAAAGAACCCCGCACTGGGCCTGTGACTTCGTTCTGCGCTCAGTTATAAGCAGTGAAAAGAAGTCTATCTCTTCTTTTCTCGTAACTCTTAATATGCTTTTCAAACGTGGTCTCAAAAGTGGTCTTGGTTTAAAGCAAACCCTCGTAAAACGTGCGTAACACTACTTGTTGATTTACATTGTGTTTCTACCCGAAACTAATTACGTTCTTGTCATGTATAGCTTCTTCTTTTGCACGTTCATTTGTCAGCACACCCGCTTTTAAATTCCAAGAGAAGGATGACCTTCACAAGGGCGACCATTACTGTAAAATACCTAACCGTAGTCTTATTGAGCTCGAAGGACCTGACTCTTCCAAGTTTTTACAAGGCTTAATAACCAACCATATGCCTAAAATTTCACTTGGAGGAGATGGATTTTATGCCGCATTTTTGACACCTCCTGTAAGTAATTGATGCTTGAAATCAAGTCCTAATCTTTTTCACTCATATATATATATACATATATTCTAGGGACGTATTCTTTATGATACCTTTATTTATCCCGTCAATGTGGGTGTCAATTTTCCTCACTTGAAATTCATCATTGACACTCCTACTGCCACCAAAGACACTTTTATTCGACACATCAAACGCTATTTATTACGTTCCAAAGTGAAAGTGAGAGATTGTAGTGAAGAATTTCAACTTTATAACGTGTGGGGAACAGCATTGAATGAAGAAACCTTGGATCCAGCACTTGTTAAGAAGGAGAAGCGATTCTCAGATATTGGTTGCAGCGATCCTCGTATTCCTCAGTTTGGCTATCGTGCAGTGTTGCCAGTACAAGAGGATGTTCAGCATATTTTGCCCAAGTCGGGTCAATTCGAGGAATTAGATGCTTCAGAATATACAATTAGACGACTGCTTCATGGATTACCCGAAGGAACGGACGATTTATGGCCCGAAGTGTCGTTGCCTCTTGAGTCCAATTTTGATTACATGAATGGAGGTATGCAATGCAATGGATTCTCGGTTCAAAGTCTCTAGTTTACTAACATTTAATGCATAGTTGATTTTAGAAAGGGTTGCTACGTTGGTCAAGAATTGACTATTCGTACTTATCACACAGGCGTTGTTCGTAAGCGTATTGTGCCCGTTCAAGTATACAAGGAAGGTGAATCGTAAGTAGTAATCCCAAGTTTATGCCAAGTGCTATAGATTCACTCTATCTTTTTTCTATATTTAGTGCCCCCACTACACAAAGCGTTGATCGCTCGAAGGAATTCCCTTCTGTACTTCTTCCCCAGACTGATATCAAACTCGTCAGCGGCTCCAGTAAGCGAGGCGTTGGTAAAATGTGTTCCGGTACACACAACATTGGCTTAGCATTAATGCGTTTAGAACATGTTCAGCGTTGTGTTGAAGGGGAAGATGTTGGATTTACTGTTGCCAATGATCCCTCTATTCGTCTCAGACCCTTCTTACCCGAGTGGTGGGCTGAAGACCGTAAAAACCCTCAACATGAAGAATAAAATAGTATTCCAAGATTTTACATACTTACATATTTATAGGAGGGCTATTTCTACTCTTCCTTGTCGTTTTTTGTTTCTTGTCTTGCATTATTCTAGCTAACCTCTCACTGACTGGTATTGAGCAATTTTCAAGACTACAGTCATACAGCAAAAAGGGACACATCAAATAAAAACTCAGATTTCAATTGACATAAAAAAAGACTGCGAAAATAAAGTTTTTTTTTTCTTTACTGCTTGAAGCAACATAAAATGGGAAAGAAGAATTCCGAAGATTACAGATCCTCTAAATCGCAAGGAGGACATAAGTCTGCCAGTACAAAGAGTCATGGCAAGCCTCACAGCAGGTAACTAAGCCTTTTTTATGATTCAAATTGCTAATAGTTGACATTTCAAATAAGTTCTGGAAAGGGTTCTCGCTATGACAAATATGCAAACGCTAGTTTGACTGCACCAGGCATGGAAGAAAGAGGCAGTAAGTCGAAGTTGCTTGGATTTCCATACAGCAGATAATAGAGTAACACCTTGCATTTTTCTCAGTTGAAGAGGGTAGTGAAAGTAGTATCCCTATGCCAGTCGCTATGTGGGTGAGTGTTTTCGTTGTACGGGGTGGAAGCAGATACTCATATTTTTGCTATTGCGTTGGATGTGAATAGGATTTCAAGCATTGTGATCCCAAGCGTTGTTCAGGTGTGAAATTAGCCCGTTGCGATATGCTTAAAACGTTGAAACTCACTCAACGTTTCCGTGGTATCGTTGCAAGGTAAGCTAGATCAAAGTTATATGTTAGACAACAAGTAAACTTACTCTTTTGCAAGTCCAATCGGTGAGAAGGTAGTGTCACCAGCAGATCGTAAAGTAGTCGAGTTATACGGTGCAGGTGTGGTCGATTGCTCTTGGGCTCGTGTGGATGAAGTTCCTTTCTCTAAAATCAAAGGACCCACCGATCGTTTATTACCATACTTGGTAGCCACCAATCCAGTCAATTATGGTAAACCCTGGAAGTTGAATTGTGCTGAAGCCTTGGCCGCTATTTTTTATATTACTGGTTACCCAGAACACGGTGAAGCATTGTTGGGTAAATTCAAATGGGGCCACGCCTTCAAGAAAGTGAATGGGTACGTTGTTGTGTAGTCTTTTGTACTCTATGTGCATGTATTGATAACAAGGATGTATAGTGGCTTGCTCTCAAGATATGCTAAATGTAAAGATTCAGCTGAAGTGATTGCTGTCCAAAACAAATACCTTGCCCAATTAGAAGAGGATGAACGTATCAAGAAGGAAGAAGCTGCTCAAAGAGCAGAGGGAGATGTTGATAGTGAGGACGATGATTTACTGTTTAAAAATCACAATCGAGATAACGCTTTCACTGCTTTTGATGATGATTCAGAGGAGGAAGAGGATTCTGATGAATACAGTGAGGAAGACAGCGAAGAAGAAGAAGAAGATGAAGACGAGGAAAGTGAAGAAGATGAGGTTGATGAAGATAAAGATGTAGATGTTATTGTGGACAAATTGGGAAACACCCGTATTCGTCAATAGTAAATAAAATGACTTATAGAGATTTGCATTTATATATAAAAGACATCAAAGATATAGACTTTTCACATTCAAATATGTTATATTAATTGAAGCTCAATTACTAAGTTGAAGATTGTTAAGAGTCGATTTTATAAGAGGCGAGAGTGCAAAGTCGAGTGTAGCAAAGATATGTTTGGCTATATAGAGTGCTTTTGATTGGAGCAATCCATGTAAAAATCACTGAAGATTAATTATAATCTGAGAGGGATAGAATGTGAATATAAACAGTGTTTGGGGACACATGTATTGCAATTAACAATTTCAAGCTCATTGTCCTCTGCTTGGAAACACAAGTATTGCGTGCTCGATCAAGACGTGGCATTGAACATGGCCACGCTTATGCAGTAAACAATGACGTGGACACTATGCATTCCAAATACGTGCAGGCAATATTAAATTAACTGCTTCTTTCAAACGAAAGTCTACAGTGACGATTTCACCGTTTCTCACGTACTTTTACATACACGTCAAGACACTACTTGTATGTACATGGTATGTAGATAACATTTTTTATTTCAATCACGGACTTGAATGGATATAAAAAAGAAAGAAATAGTATTTAACAATAGAGAGAGAGAGAGAGAATAATTTACAACTTGGACTTGTCACCAGCAAGTTGCTTGAAGACGGTATCAAGCTTGGTAGCCAACATCATTTGACCCTTGATCTTGAGCTTACCAGACATGTAAGCCTTTTGACCTATTATAAGCAACAGTGTGTACGTTAAGTTGAATATGATAACCCACACGTCTTTTTTGTTTAAAAAAACTTACCATTGAGTTTACCACCGGCCAAATCGACAAAGTCGGCATCAGAGATGGAGATAACGGCATCAGGCTTACCAGCACCCTTTCCCTTAACAACGGAACCATCCTTCTTGAGGTCGACAGTGAAAGTCTCAGTCTTACCCTCCTTGTTCTTGACAACGAATTCAAAGATACCATTGACTTGCCTCACGTACTTTTACATACACGTCAAGACACTACTTGTATGTACATGGTATGTAGATAACATTTTTTATTTCAATCACGGACTTGAATGGATATAAAAAAGAAAGAAATAGTATTTAACAATAGAGAGAGAGAGAGAGAATAATTTACAACTTGGACTTGTCACCAGCAAGTTGCTTGAAGACGGTATCAAGCTTGGTAGCCAACATCATTTGACCCTTGATCTTGAGCTTACCAGACATGTAAGCCTTTTGACCTATTATAAGCAACATGTATATCAGTAAGTTGAATATGATAACCCACACGTCTTTTTTGTTTAAAAAAACTTACCATTGAGTTTACCACCGGCCAAATCGACAAAGTCGGCATCAGAGATGGAGATAACGGCATCAGGCTTACCAGCACCCTTTCCCTTAACAACGGAACCATCCTTCTTGAGGTCGACAGTGAAAGTCTCAGTCTTACCCTCCTTGTTCTTGACAACGAATTCAAAGATACCATTGACTTGCTTGATGAGCTTGGCCTTGGCATCAGCAGAGAGACCATCAACAGATTGCTTAAGAGCAGCAAAGACTTCAGAGCTTGCGAAACCAGGAGTTTTGATATCAGACATGTTTTATATAATTCGATAAAGAAAAAAGAAAAAAAGGTAAAAAATACGTGTAGTAGTGGCCTATTTATGGGCAGAACGAATTTTCACATGTTGAATCTTGTCATTGGGCCGCGTTACACATTTTATGCGGGATTCTAAACTTGTCTGCAAAATGCGGAGAAAACCAAGTCCTTTTTTCCCATCAGACGTAGTAACTGGAGCCACATGAAAACAAGTAAGCAATCTTTTTTCAATTTCAGTTACTTGTAAGCCAATCACCATATACTTCCCCGCATTTTCATACCATCCATGGAAAGGAAGGCACGATTATCCTTGACCGAACATAGTTGATAATAAAAAAAAACGTCTTAATTTTAGGTCTTATTATGATATGAATATATATATTTAATGCAAGTTTTTTTTAAATAAAGTAATTATAATTTATACACGGGAGGCAACCCAAATAGCAGTTTTACATCCTTGCATGATGACTGCCTTCATGACAGAGTGAAGGGGTGCTAACTGAGCGTCATGGGCGACGGCAATATCATGATGTTCCAATTCTTCGTCCCTGAACTGGGCTACAGTCTATTTTAATTCATTAGAAACCACCCTGTGCTTGTATAATCATACTCTATTATAGACTTACTTGACTAAGGTCCACCAAATCTTGGTTGTGGTCCTTCATGGCAGTCAGTTCTCTCAACTGATCATCATAGTGATTACCAATAACCGTCTCGACAGCTTCTGTACAGGCCATAGCTGCCTCTTTTCCAATCATGGCTGTACCATAACCTACAGCAAATCCTGCCACTTCCCAAATAGGTCTCAATAAACTGGGTCTGACACGATGGTGACCTATTAAATCATCGAAGCGAGCCAAATGCACTTTCTCTTGATCCCACATTTCTTGAAGAATAGGTCTTAGCTTTTTATCATGACCCAAGACGGCGATTTGTCCCTTGTAAATGTAGTAAGCACCCACTTCGCCTGCTTGATCCACACGAATCATGGGCTCAATCACTTCGCGCTCCTTGGGAGTTAACGCACGATCACTCACAGGTCGTGAGGGACTGTTGTAGGTCGCTAAAGTGCGAACAGGTGTCTTTAATGGTGTTGCACCAAAAACGTGTCTACAAATGCTAAGCATGTTTGAACTTGCGTTAAAAAAAAAAACTCGTTTATTTTCTTTCAAAAAGAAGAGGAGGAGCTGGAATTAATCAATTGGATATATTATTATGAAGCCTTGAAATAAATAAATCTAAAAGTACATAGCAGTAGTAGTGCTGTGATATATGTCAAGTCTAGTTCAGTTTATCATTGGGAAAGCGACGTTTATAAAGGCCTGCTTTATAAATGGCCATGGCGAGGATAGAAAGGGCAATCATGCCACAGAAGATACCAATGCGGAAAATACCACTGTAACATACAGTACCGTGACAGACATGCGTGCCTTGCTTGTCAGCTTGACGGCCATAGAAAACGCCAAATAAGACATTAAAGATCTGACTTCCGAAAGCAGGAGCGAAAAGGAGCAATCCCCAATTGCGCGCAAACACCTAAAAGTACATATACATGTATGTGAGTTAGAAATAAAACAGAATGATACAATGCAAAGTAAATATATATATATACCTCAGTTCCAAATTCAGTGGTTGCAGCAGGAGCGACACCAAATACAATACCATAAGCAGAGGACACAATTAAGGTACAAGGTACAAGTGTGCTTGTAGTGACATCGAAGGAAACCATGTATGTCAACGTTGTCAGCAATGAGAGAATAGCAAAGACAAAAATCCACACACGATGAATGCCAAACTTATTTCTCAACAAGTCGCTTAATGCACCAAAGAAAGCACGCGATCCACAGTTGCCAAGACTGAACAAGGTGATATGCAAGTTGCGAGTATGTTGAGACTTGTCGGAAGAGATGGCGTTTAATATGTTTCCAATGTTGGCGAGATAAACATAACCGACACCCAATACAACGAACAATGTCCAGAATAAAGCAAATCCGATTGGGTGTTTCAAGAATTGAACGCCAGAGATGGAAAGTTCTACTTGACTTTCCTCTGGCTTATTCGAATCTACGGGTTCCAAGAGAGGGCTGCGTTCGACATTGAATGTGTTATCTTCTTCTTGTTGTTGTTCTTCATCACCATTTCGAATTTGTTGATAAGGGGTATCAATGGGGCCCAAAAAGAACGAACCAATAAGGATACCACTTGCCATTGAAAATGCAAGGAAAATCAGAAAGTTGTAGGTGCTGTCATTTGTCACAGGTGCATCGTCAGTATATTTATCACTTCCAAATAAGAAGTCGTTGATTTGAGAATAGACAACACCGCATGTGCCAACGGAGGCTGTGGTCAAGCCCATGCTAAGTCCACGACGCTGCTTGAAATTATGAGACTAAAAAAAGATAAAACTGCTTAATTCCACCTTATCTATTGATTATATCATCTTATTTCATACCTGTGAGTCTAATGCGCACAAGTACGCGGCGGCACCAGCAAAACCAGTGCAGATGAGATAGAATGTACAAAGCAAGAAACTATCGGGGAGTCTTCCAGCGTAGGTTTGAGCAACCAAAAAGGGGCCAGCGAACACCAAAAGGGCCGAGACCCGGAGCGTCCTTTTTTCCATAAAAAAACTAAAAATACACGATCAGTATATTTTTATCTTAATCCTTTCAAACTACATACATACTTTGTGATGCCTAAATTTTCAATCATCCATGAACATAAGGGTCCTGAAAAGGATACACCTACAAAACATGCCGTACTGACAAAACTATTCTGTAAAGCTGTCCAATTGAATCGATCATTGAGTGAAGTGCCAAAGGTGGGGTATATGTATTGAGGGCCAGAGACATTAGCGACAATCAATGCTGCGATAAATGAGAGAGCGAGCGTAGCTCTACGTGATAGTCGTGGTATCATGTTGATTCCTGTAAATATATGAAAAAAAAAGTAAAAGAAAAGGAATACAGGAAAGAGCCTTAATTTAATATCTTTTTTTAATCTTTTTTCTAATAAAGGGACAAAAGTAATTGATCATTCATTGGTCATAATAAAAATGGACACAAAGCAGATCAGCTTACCACGAGGGGTTCGTCAGCCAATCAGATATGTGAGCTTTGAAGCAAGTACAACTGACGGATCTTCAAAATGTGACGGAAAGTCAATTGACGATATAGCTGTGCGTTATAGAACAACGTGCATAACCGATATAAGCACACAGGACATGTAATGGAAGTGCGTCTATGATACTCGATGGACATCGGGGAAGCAGAGAAAATTTTGAGGTATAATTACTTGACTTGATGTCAAGTGGAGTCAAAACTGTTTCCCACTTTATTCATTATTACATAAACATATACTCTTAAGTTTTTATAGATCCATCGGTGATTCCATTCCGTTGTGTAATATATGTATGGATGTATTTATTTAAAGGCTCCTCTATCGTATCTTTCAAAAAAAGTCACAAATGACCTTCTGCTAAATTCCTTATACGACTTATACATAGTCCTTGATGTTTTATTAAAATAGACACCGTGCGTGACTTTTTACTGGGCAGGACGCCTACCAAAGAATCCTGTTGGCATAAATGAGCAAAGCTTATACCAACCAGCACCGGAAGGCCATCTTAATATTGAATGTGACAACTCAGGTGTTGTTCCCTTTATCAAATTATAAACGTACACACTGGTATAATTACTTGACTTGATGTCAAGTGGAGTCAAAACTGTTTCCCACTTTATTCATTATTACATAAACATATACTCTTAAGTTTTTATAGATCCATCGGTGATTCCATTCCGTTGTGTAATATATGTATGGATGTATTTATTTAAAGGCTCCTCTATCGTATCTTTCAAAAAAACGCACAAATGACCTTCTGCTAAATTTCCTTATACGACTTATACATAGTCCTTGATGTTTTATTAAAATAGACACCGTGCGTGACTTTTTACTGGGCAGGACGCCTACCAAAGAATCCTGTTGGCATAAATGAGCAAAGCTTATACCAACCAGCACCGGAAGGCCATCTTAATATTGAATGTGACAACTCAGGTGTTGTTCCCTTTATCAAATTATAAGCTTATGATACAGTGACCACAAATGCCAGGTGAGGTCTCTCTCACATGTATTACGGAAAGCCCTGAAGGATATTTCTACATATCACGTACTTGTGACATCCATTTTCTAAGCTCACTTCCGTATGTACAAACACGGTCGGTCAAAGCCCTTCTCCTTTACTAACACACACACACACGTTCACAGTCATCCCCTAATCCCAACCAACTTGTAAATTCATATTGCCGTCAATTCCGAGTTGTAATTTTCCTCAATATTTTTAGAAAAAACCGTTTTTAATACAAAGAATAAGAAAAACAAGCTAATAAAACATTAGATGATTTATTTTTGGGCCTTGAGGACCTTCTTGACGATCTTTTGTTCTTCAATCAAGAAAGCACGGACAATACGGTTTCTGACGCAGTGAGCACAACGAGAACCACCGTAGGCACGAGAGACGTGCTTGTTGGTCTTGGAGACAGTGGCGAACTCACGGGGACGGAGAGCCTTGATCTATTTACAAAGAAAACAAGTCAAGTCAATATTATGTAATGCGAGCTAATCAAATGAATCCACTTACACCAGCGAGGGTTTCACCACAGTCACCACAACGGGGAGCCTTGACGGGCTTCTTCTCGTATTGGAAGACGAGCTTTCCACCTAAAAAATAACGTATACTCTGTCAATGGCCAATGTTCGAATGAAGGTCATGCTTGTGTCTATATTTACCGGGAGTCTTTACGGCTCTGACACGGTTGGAACGGGTGTTGTAAGAACAACGACGACGATAAGTAAGTCTTTGAGCCATTCTGTTGTCAATTGAATTGAATTATTGAAATTGAGGTGAAAATGTCCAAGTTGAAAAAAAGTTGAATTGAATAATGTGCAAGTGAAGTGTGTATATAAAGTAAAAAAGATCAAAAAAAAGGTTAGTCTTCCATTCATCCATCCATCTATCTATCCATCCGTTTTCGCTTCATGTCATTTCATCGAAAACGATGGTGCTCTCTCACTCATTACCTAGTATACTGACAACGATCGGTTAAGAAGGGGGGATGGTATCGCAAGCCTTCTTTGACAATTTACACTCATTTCCGCTCCACCACAACTACAGCCCAATAAAATCGCTCAATATTTAATTTTACACTCCGACGTATTTATCTGTCGTTTATTTATGTGTCGTAATTCTCAATGGATAGTGTTGGATCTGTCACTGCCTTAGCAAACCCAACTCTCATTTTATCATAATCAAACACCTTGTTTTGAGTAGAAAATTAGCTTAAATTTTGCTTGTGTAATGTAGTTTTATAGAAAGCTTACCGTGTAATGACTCTTGAGAAACACACTGCCCAATATCCAATGGTTAGGTCGATGTATCTCTTGACCTGATATGCCTGATACACACATGGATTTGTCTGAATCATTAGCAATTAAAATATAATCTTCTGATGAAACTGATATATGATGATTATTAATTTTGAGTTTCAAAGGCGGTGCCTTTCCCTTTAGTTTACAAGGAATGTAGTATGTGCCATCTCCTTTTGCTTTGGCTCCTTTGATTTGGCTATGAATATTCTTTGCATCTTCCGGTGTGACAATAAGTAGCGTAGTGCCTACGTACAAAGATGCATCCACCTTTCTTTGAGCCCTCCAAATACACTATACTACTTTTTTTTATAGAACGTACCTGTATCAAAAATAAGCTCTCTGGGACCTGTTTCTGTATGCTTTCCAAAGGAATAGCTTTGTAAATCTGTTTGCCAGTAATTGTGATTCGTCACGGGAGCGTACATAATTCTACCCGTATATCTTGCTGAATCGGTTCCTCCGAAATCAATCTCACCACCTGAGGGTTGGGTATATATTCCAAACATGGCCTTATCTATCAAATTTTGCATCACCATACCCTCAACGAAGCTATGTTTCTTTCCTTTTGTTTTGCTTAGCTTGTTAAGACCTAACCCCAAAATTCCATCAATGGGTAAATCCTTGAACTCAGCAGACACGGTGGTAGCATCTGACACAAATTGGTTCTGCAGTTTGATATTGCCAATACGAACAGTATCATAGCCAATGCCTGCAATGATGGAGCCAGTACCATACTTGACTTGAAGTCCTTCTTTCTCTACTCTCTTGTACGATTTGGAAGCTTCGGGTTTGAACCGATTGTGGTTTTTACAATATGTTTTGTTGGAGCATTTATCTGACATGAGCCAGAAGTCAGAACTGCCTGTGTCCAGCACGACATTGAATTTTTGAGGAGGCTCTCCTACATAGACCTTGCTATAATACCCTGCAGCGTTACCAATAGATTAATTAGCAATAGTGTGATTATGATTATGCTGCAACATACCGCTTCCGTGGTAATATCCAATCTGTTCTACCTTCCCGAAACCCAAATTACCTCTCTTTTGCAGAGAATTTGAGGAATAGTAGGGTAATGGTTGTGTTGTCAGTTTCAATGTTCTCGACGATAGAGATTCATCTAGTGGAGAACATTGAATACATGCTAATAAAGTCGCAAATGTGATACTGTAGATGGATAGTTTCATATGCTGCAAATAAGAGGAAATAAGAAACGGGGAGACAACAAAGCTTATACTCAATGACTGCACATGATGATTTTATAAATGTGTTATTTAATGAATTGTTTGTTATACCCAGTAACTCCTTGTATGAGGGAGTGTATATAATCACTTTAATATCGCACTACTTGTGCTTCCATCATGACAAAAGCTAGTCGCTAAATTTAAAAATCGACCAAGAAAAGTTTAATAGAAAAATAGCAAATATAAGTGTAGCCTCCATAATACAAATAGCCCATTTCGTAGTTTTAGAAAGAAGAAAATTTACAAGTGAATGTTTTAATGACTAATATTATGTTGTATATATGTAAGTTGATATCTTTACTCGTCATCAACGCCATAACGTCTATAAAATTTCAAACAAATCAGATAAATCCTTTATAACATGATAATAATAAAATCATGATCCACTTACGCTTTCATTTCCTTAATTTCATCCTCTTTCTTTTGTAAGTTCATCTTCTTTGTGATCTTGTTTTGTTGGTAGTAAAGGACGATCAAGTAACGACCGAGAATATTGAAACCCTGCAAGTGTTCACAGGCGTTTTTGGCATCGAAAATGTCCTCGTATACTACAAATGCTGTACCTCGAGTATCGGTTGCATTACCACTATTATTAAATATGAAACGTATAAGTGAACTGATTCCCCTTCTCTATCCCATCGCATTAACGCATTTACACTCTAATTTGTCTAATCGGTCCATATTTTCCAAACACTTCATATATTTCGTCCGTTGTGATTTTAAAGGGTAAATTTCTATAATAAACAAAAGTTAGGACTGAAGAACGGCTTTTGCCTGTACAGTTGTTTAGTTTACCTAACAAATAAAACTCGATTCACTTCTGGTGGTAATCGAACCTTTTGACACGTAACATATTAGATTAGCACAGGTTTTAATGACTACACTTGCAAAGCGACTTACATTATTACGACCTGCTAATTTATTTGCTGGATTCATGTTGTGTAGTTGATTTGATGCAAAGTAGATCAAAGAGATTAACAAATGTTGAGAGTTCTAAGAGACGCAGTTGAGAGTCACAGCACAGCAACAACAAGGCTGTCGAGAAAGCAATCCATTTGATTGGACGATTTTTACCTGCGGCGAACTTGCTGCGTTGCGTACAAATTAAGAAAAGTATTGATAAGGATTTCCCCCCACACACAATGATCTTATTAAGCAGCACTTCACACATTCAAACAATAAACCAATAGACTTTTTGAGAAAAAAAAACAATTGTACATTATCAAAGAAAAAGAAAGAAAAAATGAATAGAAAAAGAAAAGACTATATGTATGATTATAGCTTATTGCAACTGTATCGGTAAAAAGTTCCCGACAATTACAGTCTAGGATAAGATAGAAGATTAATACGGGGAGGATACACAAAATATAAAAAAGGATGACTTACGGGAATGTTATATTTGTCTCTGCGAATAGTGAATGAGAAACAACACGAGATGACACTTGTGTTTTCCGGATTAGGACTTCTAAGCAAGCAAGATGTCAACACAGCCTTTTGTCCTGGATCAAAAGCGATATTTCCATATTTCTATGTGATTATGAGTATAGATATATATATTATCCTTACTTGACAATTCCCCTTACCTCCCAATAGTTTACAGCTGATTCTTCAGCCATCAATTCATAGATACAAAGTCGACCTTCACGCAAGTTCTCGATAGGGACATTCACAAGGGCAGCAAATTCTTTGTTACCCTTATAAATTTCACCTGTACGACGCCATAAACAAGCAGGTATACCCATTGAACTAAATACACGATCATAATCTAATAAAAGACGTTCAAAGGCTTCTTCAACCAAGATCAGATCGATATCTGTCAATGATTGTGCAACAGATCTAAATGCAGGACGGAAAGTTCCCATCACATTCAAGATTCTCTGTCTACTCGAGGCTGACATGCTATAAGAAGAAAGTTTAGCATTTCTCTTTACTTTCAAACAAGCACAATATATTATACTCACTTGTTATCCATGTATTTTTGAAGTCTAGCATAACCGCTGACATAGTTATAAGGTTTCAAGAAGCCAGCTTCGTATTTCGCATTGATAACTTCTGTCAAACGATCTTCCAGTTTACCGTCTGATGGATCAGCGGCTGTCAAAAAGAACCTCTCTGTTGTATTGACAGTTGTATTGGGTGCATTATTACTATTGTTGTTATTATTATTGCTATTGTTGGCATACATCCCTTGAGCATCAGTACCAGAGCCAAGTGAGTCAAGGAAATCACTAATGACAGAGATTTCATTTCCCATTTGCTCACTTGCAAAGGTAAGTTGACCTGCACCCATTTGACCATAAAACTGGAGTGGAAGGCCTCCCATATTGCTATTATTTCCAAGTTGTGCTATATTATAAAGCAACTTTGTTAAGTACATACATTTATCAATTGAACATACTGTGTAGTACTTTTACCATTGGATTGATTTATTGTAGATAAAGGATAATTTCCGCCGTTCAAACCTTGTTGAGTCATGCCATTAGCACGAACATTGTTGATCTGCTGTTGTTGCTGTTGCTGCTGTTGCTGTTGCTGTTGCTGTTGTTGTTGTTGCTGTTGTTGGTTAGATGATTGAGCAGAATTATTAGATGTTTTCACTTCATCATGACACAAGTGACCAATACTACGTTTAATACAACGTTGACAAGGGCGACCTATTTATAGACAGATATTAGCTTCAAAAAAAAGCCTTGTAGAGTGCGTCTCTTTCCATCTCCTTTTACCTTCATCGCAAGTCATGTGGGAACGTCTACAGTAGACACAGGCTGTAAAATATAAAAAAAAATAATGTATATGGTTACTAAGGGTTATTGACAAAGAGGGAAATCAACAAATGGAACAAACGTGCCATGCGTTACTTTTCGTCTCTTGGGCCCAGTTCTCTTCTTTTTAGAGTCTTGGTTTTGGTTATTTGAATTATCGTCGTGCTGATCTTGTTGATCATTTGTGGTTGCTGCAGTATTCGTTTCAGGCATTTTGTTATGAATTAAACGGTATAAAAAGTAGGTAGGTCTATTAAAGTGGTTTTTTTAAAAGTGAAATCATGTCAACACAAGGGAATGCTGACAAGAAACAAAAGCGCTTATTGCTTATTTTTTTTTGGTGTAAAATGAAGTGTGTTCGATCTATCGGTTTACTCAAAAATAAGGAAAGAGAGCAAGAAGAAGCGAAATGATGAGGCGGGGAAGGAAAAGAAGTACCTCACAATATCACCAAACCCAAACCCAAGTGCATATCACGTGACAATCATCTGTTTCTCATTTTGAGCCATATTCTGGCAAACAAAGAGGGATAAATAAAACATGAATAGGCCAAGTAACTTCCATGGGATGATAGAGACCCATATACACTAACAAACAATTCGCAATGGTGCAATCTATCTGTATAGAGCCTCTGTGTACAAGCGATCATGGTGGGAACTTTTGATGACTCATATTTTCTGGGCGGTGTATCATATTTCTATTTGTCTGATATTCGAGATCAATCGCAGAAGCATAAAACAAGCATTACCACTTGTTTTCATGTTAACATTTTTGACATATCTTTAAAAAAAGCAATAGACGTAGTGTTCCATATTAAATCACCATCAGTGGGTAATACAGGCCTTGTACGAAAAAGGTACTAGATGTGTGTGAAAACGAGACGTAGTAAAGACATTGATTGGCCGGGTCAATTAAAATTAAAGTTTTACCAAACTCCAGTTTAATTTTAATAGTCTTTCCTAATAACGTTGTATTCCGAGGAAGTATCGACGCTACGTGAAGAAGCAGCTGCCTTCAAATAATAGCCGTCAAAAACAAGTCTTCTTCTCCAAGTCCCAAAAACAAAATGAAACAATCTTTTTCAAATATAATGTTGTCACTTTTTAAAAATTGATAAATGGCATTTTTCAGCATATGGCTAAAACGAGATTACATGGAAAGAAAACATGTATTTAATAACACAAATGCACTTACTGTGCTCAGCATTTATTTGGCTAACCGACAAAACAGGATCCAAGTTCCAACTACTCGCCATGGGATGAGATGGCGTTAGGTGGTACAGATATGCATGGCTCGGGTCTCGTTCAACCCGCTGTTATTATTCTCAGGTCGATATTGTGGCTGGATATTTGTCAAATGGCACTCGTGCACGCGAGTCACACCTATTATAATTAATCGAACCGTTGGAGATGCTTTAAGCCAATCTATTTTGCGGGCATAGCCCACCAGTTCCATCCTGTTAAGGGCAAGTAACTTCAATGTATCTTGGTATCTTGGGAGGTAGCTTATAATAGAGGTTACAAGGTCCTCTAGAGATAAAAGATTAGTTTATTTTACTATTATTATCAGTTTTTTTTTACCATAATAACGTTCGTCCAAGATATATAAATCTCTACTTCTCGTCTTTCCCTTCTTTTCTTTTGTATTCATAAGATCTACATTTTTGTCTCGGCACCAAGTCGCAAATGATTGAGCGGTTTTAGAACCTAAAAACACTGTGTGTTGCTTTACAATCTCATATACGTCTGCAGTTGATACCGTTTGTTTTGAATACAATTCTTCATTTTCGCGCTCTTTTGGTCTAAAGACTTCATTGACAAATCGTTCAAGTTGGCCTTCTGTCACAAGTTCAACTAATTGTCGTTTTTCTTGAACTGATTCTTTTTCTTCGGGAATGATGTCTCTGTATTTTTAAATTTGAGCGGGTTGCTACGAATTCCGAAAAGAGAGATCACTTTCGTCCTCTGTCCATCAAATATCAAAAGAATCTAAATCTTCAAGTTTCTTTTTGTAAATCTTCGTGCATCACTGAATTTATCCAGAATACACTTGATGTAGGGAGCAAATCCTTTGTGCGAATGTGTATGATAGAGGGAATATTAGAGAAGGAAAGAAAAGCAGGATGAAACACGATTGTAGTCAACATTTATGAAATTATTGGCTAGTTTATCTGAAAAAACCCATCATTGAGTGATAAATCACTGTATTTACGGATTTTCTTGAACTCCAAACTTGAAAAAAATCGCCTGTTTAGTCAAGTGGCGCTGAATACGAATTTCTGCTTTACAAGAAATATACATTAACAGCTCGCATCTCTGAATATATCATGATGGGATGCTCGTTTCGTTTCCACACAATCGCTACGTTGGCTTTGGAAAAACGTTTATCTCGCCCCTTCTTCAACATACACAGTACCGGGGAATAATCTTGGATCTAAAACTTACCAGCAAATTAAATTGATAAATAAATGCACGCATTTATAAATCCCGACCATTTATATCTGTCAAGAAGTTTGCCATGACCAAGACAATGAGCAAACGTAAGGCAGTGACCCTATAGCAACTGCGAGAGACAAAGCACAGCATAATTTATGACGTGTTTACTCACCATCGGCCTTGTCTCGAACATACTTGCTAGAACTTTGAGAGTCTTTAGACCTTTATGCTTTTTCGTGTGACGTAAAATCACCTGAGTTGCTTCCTTTGTTTCTTTTATTGGGACTGAAAAAGGGTTTGATTCGATGGTTCTCAGGTTCTACAATAATTCATATTTATTTTTTTTTTCATCATAATCAAGACTTTTTTTCCTTTTCTTTCTCATTTATTTCTTTTTCTTTTAGATATACCTTTTTCTTTCTTTCTTTTTTTTCTTCTCTTCTTGCCTATTATACACTCTTTCTCTCCATTGAATTTTTCAACATTATATCATAACGGCACCAATCACATTCACCATAACGACCATATGAGTGAAAATGCTGATAGCTACTTCAAGCAGCAGCAGAGGATGGAAGACCTCGTCACGCTGAAAGCAACGATCATCCAAATCTCCATCAATTTTGGGATTGCTGTCATTGTTTTGGTGCTATTCAGTTGGTTACGACCTCGCCACACCGTGATATATGCACCGAAAGAAAAGCTATCAAATTCTGAGTAAGGATCAACAATAAATATTTCATTGACGATGCTCTTGTTAGTCCAGTAAACTGATTATTTTTTACCAATGTTGCAGCATTCGAAGACCAATGACCTTAGGTCCAGGCTGGTTCGATTGGATAAGACCTGTCTTTAAAATCAAGGACGAAGCCTTGTTAGAAAATATTGGATTTGATGCTTTCATTTTTATTTATTTCACTCGCATTTTAAGACGACTCGTTATTATTTTGACGTTAATCTCTATGTTTATACTTCTTCCTGTAAATATTGTAGCTACTTATTGTACTGGGTAATGTGCACTTTGAACGCTAGCTTTTCTTTTCTTATTAACCGTTTCGCCACTCGTTACACATAATACAGTGATTGGCCACCTGTGGGGCTCGAATTTCTTTCCATTTCAGCAATGAATTACCAGCACGGTAAAGCCAGTAAATCCTCGAATCATTTGTGGTATTGGGCACCCACCATCGGCACCTGGATCTTTTCTATTATTATCGCCTACCAAATGATCCAGTCTTCGAAAACCTTTATTTTATTTCGACAAAAATACTACAACCGTCGAGAGGAGACAATAAAGCTCAGGCTACCGACCATGTCTCCGACTGAATTGTTACAACAGCAGAAGCAAGACCTGATTTCAAGGACTTTGATTGTTCATTTTGATAATAGCAATAAACCACCTCCACGGAAAGTGTCCGTTTCATCCAACCAACAATACATTATACCCAATGACAAAGTGAGGACTTTGGTGGATTCGAAAACCAGTACAGCTTCTCAGCAAGTTCTTGTTGGAAAACACAATAACAAAGTAACTCTCTTGATCAAAGATTACAATCGAATCATCAAGTCTTTAGAAAAAGTCCTCAACAAGTATTTACGCCGAGTAAACGATTACCAACAAAAACATGGTGTGATAGGTATAATTCATCACTTAATATATATAAAAAAGACAAGAATATCTTGATTGATCTGAAAAAAAAAAATTATTTACGTAGACGGATCAACGGCAGCAAATGCAGTCAAGCGTCCTCTCACACGGAAAAACTGGAAATCGAAACGTGTTGATGCAATCAATTATTATACAGAGCGGGCTCTGGTGCTTGAAGCTGCCATTAAACGCAACAGATTGAAGCTTCAAAATAACAGTTACGGATGGGTTATTTACGCCAACAAACCTGAGGCACATCAAGCCTATTTATCCCTAGAAAAAGTAATAGATCAACGTAAAAAGAAAGATACCTCCGTCATTGAAAAAGTGCGATTGGCACCTCACCCCAACGACATTGTCTGGCAGAATATGAATATCGATTCACACACAGGCCAGCTGAAGCGCTGGTTTGGTTACGGCCTTTTTCTTTCCGTTGTGTTTGTATGGTCCATCCCTATTGCCATACTTGCCTTACTCTCCAACACAATCAATTTAATTCGACTTTTCCCCAAATCAGCAGAAATCATCAACGATAATCAACTCATTATGGGTATCATTCAGTCCTACTTGACGCCCTGTTTAATGGTTCTTTTCCATGTCGGTTTACCTACACTGCTTCGATTCATATCTCGTCAACAATCTTACAAAACAGAGACAGTGCTCCAGCAAAAGATTTTATCCAAGCTGTATGCATTTTTTGTCATCAACAACTTATTTATTTTCACTCTTGTCAGTATCATGGTAGGCATTATGGGCCAAATCAGTGCTTTAACAATCGCCGGTAGATTGAAAAACAAGAGTCTCTCGCAATACATTGTACAAATCGCAAAGAACATGACCGATGTATCTTCTTTCTGGATCAGTTACGTCTGTATTCGATCTGTCACCATCATTTTCGAGTTACTTCAATTTGCACCTCTTCTTTGGATCGTTATTTTACGTGGCAAAGGCATTTTCAACTATACACCACGTCAACGAGACAAAGTGATAGGGCCACCGCCTAATTTCGATTTTGCTAAAAATTACGGCTTGGTCATCTCCTTTTTCACAGCTGCATTGGTGTATTCAGTCACTGCGCCTATCGTTCTTCCCTTTGCACTGATCTATTTTGGACTGGCAACCACGATCTTCAAGTACAAACTGATGTTCATTTATGTCACCAAAGTGGAAACACATGGTATGATCTGGCCCATGCTGTATTGCATCGTGATGATTTCGCTTCTTGTGTTTCAGTTGATGATGATTCTTGTTCTCAGCTTGAAAGCGGGTGTGTATCAAATCTATGCATTGATTCCACTTCCCATATTGACGTCAATCATCCTGGTGCTGTATACACGCCACTTGTGGAAACACAACACTTTAAAGACTTGGATTGAATTAAACAACCGTAATAATGCGCAAAACCCCTCTCCATCGTCAAGAACAAGTAGTATTCACACCAACGTAGATGATATCGAGTTGACTGAAACAGCTGCATTGGTGTATTCAGTCACTGCGCCTATCGTTCTTCCCTTTGCACTGATCTATTTTGGACTGGCAACCACGATCTTCAAGTACAAACTGATGTTCATTTATGTCACCAAAGTGGAAACACATGGTATGATCTGGCCCATGCTGTATTGCATCGTGATGATTTCGCTTCTTGTGTTTCAGTTGATGATGATTCTTGTTCTCAGCTTGAAAGCGGGTGTGTATCAAATCTATGCATTGATTCCACTTCCCATATTGACGTCAATCATCCTGGTGCTGTATACACGCCACTTGTGGAAACACAACACTTTAAAGACTTGGATTGAATTAAACAACCGTAATAATGCGCAAAACCCCTCTCCATCGTCAAGAACAAGTAGTATTCACACCAACGTAGATGATATCGAGTTGACTGAAATGGCTACCTTGACTTCCACCACATCCAATGAAATCACAACCGTAGAAAACGAAGACCCATTGAAAAGCGATGTGAGATTGATCAACAGTATTTACAGGGACCCCTCATTACACGACCCTTTGTGGAAGCCCATGCTTTTTGACGAACTGAAAAAACTTGTTCCTGATGTATATAAAGACCACCCTTTACGAGAACGCATTTTACGCACCTTGTATTCAGATGAATCCGACTCCCTTCCCAAGGGAGACGGTGGAACGTCGCCTACATTGTTAATAACTACAACAACAACAACTCAAGATAGCCCTGTGGAAGATCATGCCATGACGGCTCTTCAAGAAAAACAAAAAATGAAAGAACAATTAGAAATGGAGATGAAGATGTATCCTCCAACACCTCAACACCTTGATTCTTCTTCATCCTATTATCGCTATTACCAAGAACAAGAAGACCAAGGCAGCAGTAGTCAACGCCACTTGTTATACTATAGCCATGAACCGGTGCTAGACGAAGACGATGACCGTGTGAGAGCCATGGCCGATCCTACCGCACCTCCTTTAGACCTTTTCCAAACAGTCGACAACAACAACATGGATGACAACGACAACGACGGAGACGAAGCCATTGTCCAACATATCATTTTACCTCCTCCTCCAAACTACGCGGATGTGGTCTCTCCCAGAACTAATACCATTGCTCAACTCCCACCTCAATCTCAACGACCTCCATTACGAAGACACTCTATATCATAATACTATTACTACTACTTTTAATTCCACTTTACTACACAACAACAAAAATTACTTTTTATTTATTCATAGCATTCATACCCATCCCCCCCTCATAATAAAAGAAAAATGATTTCGTTTTTTTTTTAAATTGATTCGTTATGATACATGTTGTATCCAAGATACTCACGGATTAGAATAATGAAATGCTGTATACAGGTATGGAAAAAAAAACGAAAAAAAGGGAACAAGCGAGAGGGGGAAGTGTGTATATTAAACAGTTAGAGAAAGAGAGAGTGAAAGAACTGGGAAAAATAAAAAGATACAAGAACAACAATGTTCATTCCAATTTGATATGAGGACCACTATCTTCATCATCATCGTAATGTAAATAAGAGGATTTCGCTTGTAAAGAACGAATGATCGCACTCGATTTACCGTTTAGTGTACAGATAGAGACTTCTTCACTTCCAGCAATGTTATGTCGAAATAACATGCGCTCTAGGAACAAAATGGCTGGATCTGCGTAGATGGTCCTTGCCTGTCGTAGCATTCTGTGCGTGCGCATCAAGTTGATTTGACATACGGACTTGACTTCTGGATCTCGACAGGATTTATCAATGATCAGATACAAGTGAGTGGTGAGCATGGCACCGTAAACAGGGCTGTGGTGACACCCAATCGTATCAATCGATGTTAATGCTTCCAAAATTTGGGTATAATTGTTCAGGACAGTCAAGCATCCTACGAGACAGTAAAATTCAAGCTCTAAATCTTTTTCCGTCGAGAATGGAGGTGGTGATGGTTGTTGCACTTGTTGGTGTCTGCGATGACGCGATGAAGAGATAGTCGCAAACTGTGTGGGAGGAGGAGTTCGTGGTGAATCGGCAGATGATAGTCGCACAATACGTTGATAAATATCATTCAGGTCCGTACATCGAGAGGCCTCTTCTTCTTCCTCGAAATCTTTAAAGTAATGCCTAGGTAAAAATGGTAATCGAGCAAAGAGCTGGGTATGACATTGGAGTTCATGTAGCAGTAGAGATTCCAAATCTGATTTTCCAGTTGGGCTCTCTATGTTCAATTTAAACATGTCTGGTGTGTTGAAATAGGCTTGAAATAGTCGCTCGTCTAATCCAGATTTGAGCGCTTTGGGTGATTGAAGTGATATCATATAGGCTGATTTAAATAATTCCATTTTTCGAATCATGACAATGCGGCAATATTGCGAGAAGAATTCAATTTGTTTGTTGGACTTTTCACTTGGTAGTGGTTGAGGGAAATCCACATGCCATTCTGTCACATTGATGACTCCTGGACGTCCAGTAGCGTTCCACTCTGTAAAATAATCTGTACATAAAAGCATCCAAACCAATCTCCTTAGTTTCTCTTTTTGATCTGATTCCTTATTATGTTGTACGTCTAACTTGTGAAGATCCATAGCAAGAGCCATTCTAATAGCCATGGTCAGTAATGGCGACTTGATTCTAGCGGGAGAAAATAGATGTACATGTCCTTGAGGGAATAAAGAAAGTATAAACATGGATTGAACGACAGATATATGGTGAACATCAAATAGGTCCTGTAGTAATTGACGAGCCTGTGCATAGTAGGCGTGCATGAGGGCGTTTGCCACCGTCATATCGCCTCGATGATGAATGGTCGTATGTCGTATCATCAATGTACAGATACTTAGAATCAACAAAGTTTCAACTGGATGTTCTTTTGCTGCCCCTGGATGAGATAAGATCATATCTGCATTTGCTAACAAACTAGGCATGTCAACAAAAAAAGAGTTTCCACAGTCAATAAAGCCTTGAACACAATGTCGCATCAACTGCATAGAATTAAATTGAGAGAGCTGATCTGTGCGTGGAATTGTCATTACTGCAGAAAGCCTTAGCACGGGTTCAATCATTTGTTGAAATACTGAGATATCGAAGCGGTCAGAATTTACAATTTTTTGTCCTTAAATTTTGGCGGCTGTGGTTTTACATTAATACGAATCAACTCTAATACTTTCTCCAGCCCAGAAACAGTCAAGATACTTGTATCCAAAGTCATCATAGTAGGCGTTAAGTTAAGCTGCCACGTGACAGCGTCACTGTCAGCATCGGTGTCATTGTCGGTTGCCTCGTTGCGATCGTCTGCCTCATCTTGGTTGTAGCTGCTGCTGCTGCCATTAAGACTACTACTACTATTGTTACAAAGAGAAGTGTCTGCGTGCCTTAGAATCTGTAAAGCTTCTTTCAAAAACTGATCAATGAGCACTGAACTACTCACACTATTCTCTTTTTTTGAAAATGAGAGAGGTGAAATTCGTCCTTGTGCAATCATTTAAGAAGTAAAGAAAGAGAAGAGCCACAGTAGAAATTTTAATTTTCGTTTTTTTTTTTTTTTCTTGATTGTTAATCCTATCTGGAGCTCAAATATGAGAGAGTTGGCTTTTATCCATATTAAATGAAGAAACCCTAAATTCTCGCCAAACTGCAAAAATGACATCAGCGAAATGTTTGCACTCCGTCATTTCCACACTGTTTCTCGAAGACGCTTCCCACTACATATATTTAATATGCAAGACATCAAGAGAAACGATACGTTAGTAGAGTACATTCTTAATCAGGAAATAGGAGGGAAACGAGCGCGAAAAGATGAGAACCTGCAAAGCCTCTTGTGTGTAGTACTTTTTTAATTTCGTATGTACTTTTGAGTCGCAGAGTAAGGTTAGTATACATATAAACCCTTTCAACATTAAAATAAAATAATATTTTACGTACTTTATAAAAATACTACTACTATTGTTGAGCAAAATCACAACGTGGATGGAATGGGAGGAATGATGATGATTGATAATCTAACACAGAATCAACACAAAAGAGGAATATTGTGTAGCACCAACAACTTTTGCCGGGCAGTGATTCTTTAATGGTAATTACCATACTAATCTCTCCCTGCATTATATTAAGTTTGGGTCAAAGCATTATATATTTTTTGGTTATAATTGAAAAAGAGATAAACAGAGGTAAATGAGAAGATGAAGAGGGGGGGATTTATATACATTATTATTCTTGAATTGTTGGTAGTCTTGTTATTATTTCCTTTGTCGCCCCTTCATTTTTTGCAGACAGTCTTTACAATACCATTTACCTTTAGGCACTGTTTTCAAATCAACACAAGCCAAATGGAACCATTCAATTTCACACTATCAAAAACAAAAAGAGTTAACTCTAATAATAAACACAAGATAAGCCTAATTATCAACTTACGTCCGTGTTATCACAAGCGACCATTTCCCCATACGAGACTTGTTGACAATAACAATAAAGCGGTTCATTCGGATCAATTGGTAGATCAGCTGGTACCACGCTATGATAATTCAAGTCAATATTTGATCTAAATACAACACTAGAATATTTACTTACGTTTTCGGTTTACCATTTCCACTCTTTCCTGTGTTGTATGTATTCTTCGTCTTGTCTTTATCTAAATTCTTTAATGATTTCGACTCTTTGATCGCTTGAGAACGAGCAGGTGCAGGTGGAGGTGTACCATTGACGCCAGTTTCTTTAACAGTCTTTCTCTCTACAAGTGGAAATATTAAAAGTTAGAAATTCAATCACTATGGCAACCATCATCGAATCATTTTTCTTTACTCTTGGTAACTATGGAAAATGGAAAAAAAAAAGTCAGATCAGCAGGTTCAAACTCAGACTGTTCAACTTACTTTTTCTCTCTCCTTTTACTTCTTTTCGTTCTCTTTCCAAGCGCTTGGTGGCTCTCTCCCTCACGTCTGCGCCTTCCTTTAAGCTACGAGCAGAAGGCTGTAGACCTGGAAGTGTAGTGATTCGGCTTTCACCTACAGTTTGGTCTTCTTCAAATTTAACCAAGTCAGCGTCTAAGCGATTGCAATGGCGATCCACCTACAACAACGATAAAAAAAAAGCAATGTTGAGTTTCGCTTGAGTGTAAAAAGTAGGCATCGTGAGTCCTTACAGCGTCAAATGTTGACTTTGCCAGTGCTACTTTTTCCTCTCCTCTCTTTAAAGTCTCTGTCAAAACAGTTGTAAGATTCTTTAGTTTATCGAGACGCACATTAGCGTCCATATCCTTTATGTTATCAATGAGACAAATGGCTTCCTTGGAGACATTCTCCATTAAATCTAAACAATAAAGTAAGTACAATAAGACCACACTTGAAAGTATCTTTTTTTTACCTTGAGCGTAGCCATCAAGCTCTCTCATGAGAGTGAAATTTCTCTGCAAGTCCAGAGGGACGGCTTCAATGGCTAAAACGTATTGTTAAATAAAGCATTCGCGCGCTTCCGTCACTTGATGTTATTTTCGCTTACTATCAATGTAATCATCGAGGTAGACCAAGTTGTCAAAATGCTTGGGAACGTTATTCAAAGACTTCATAACTCTCCCTTATTACGTATACAGAAAAAATGTATAAAAAAAGAGAAGAGTGTAGCTGGGGGTAACTTTCTTGTGAGAGAAGCAAGCACACATAAAAATCCATAAATCTGTTGAATCAAGTCCGACCGTGTAAAACAGCGGTCACAATTTCTAGTGTTGAAAAAAGCTTAAAATCAACAAAGTTTAAAAAGCTATTCTTTGATGAAAAGAGATATTTGCAATGAGCACAATGAACTGAACTGAAATTCCGTAATACCAACGATTAATAGATTGTTTGTAATAGTTTCTTTTTATTTGATCTGAACAGCATCGTTACACAAGGTGGGTGTATGCATTTGTCACTAAGCTGACAAGAGTATGTACATCCTAATTCACCTTTTTTGATACTGAAAGGATATCTGTTTGCGATGTAGTGGGCTCTTTCGGAAATAGAAGCTTGGGTACTACCACATACACGCCACTACTCAGTGAGAGATTCCGTACCGTAACACCCCGATTGTTGTGTTACAAAGCTAGCTGTCAAAGCTACTGATTCAAACCGTAAAAAATCCTTCAAATTCTGAATCGAATTAAACGGCAAAGAAATGCCGATAAGCTGTGTGTATAATTCGTATGAGCTGAATTAAACGCTTTTATGCATGGCAACATATCTTCAACAGGGAGCAAAGAAAATGAAATACTTTGATATTCCGCTAAGCAACAACTCCAATTTGATCTATTTTATTCCATATCAATAGCTTAAAGGTGATAAACTTATTCAACAAAGTAATAGTAAATAAGTGAATATGCTTTTTTCTCGTATTTATTGTTTACGTGTAAATAACAAATAGGGTTTGAGAACACAAAAAAGTATAAGAGATGGTATTGTTTTGTTTGGATTTTTTTTTACCCTGACAATAAAAGTAAAAAGGGTATTGATTTTACCAGTAATGTTTGTCTTAGTTGGGAGTACCAGAAGTAGCGCGACTACCAGCACCGGTACCATCTCTGTAGAGCTGTTGATCCCACAAGTAGACACCAAGACCCTCACCAACACGGTTGAGTTGAGTGACCATATCGGCCAACTTCTTGATAGCTTCAACTTGTTCACCCAAGTAAGAGCTTTCAATGAAATCACACATTTGTGGGTCACCTTGACCATCAGCAATCTTGTGCAAGTTCAAGAGAGACTTGTTAACATCTGGAATTATATACATAATTAGTAATGCATCTCTATCTAAATCGGATATTACACAGACTTACCCTTTTCAAGTTGAAGGGCAGATTCAACAGCATTTTTGGCAGACTTCCAATCAGTCTATGATAGGTTGACAACCAATTTAATTTTAGGAGTTTTTTTTTTTTCATAGAAGTATCCCGATATTCTATTTCTATAGTTACCTCAGGAGCTTGCAAAGCACGCAAAACAACTCTACCACCTCTGGTGTTGATGTAATCTATTCAGAAAAAAAAAATAAAGATGAGAAACTGCACACACACACACAAACAAACAACGCGTTTAGCTCCTTCTTCCTCACTTACCAATCAACTTTTGAGCATGTTCTCTTTCCTGCAAGTAAGAGAAAATCATTAGCACGACAAGAAAATATCAAGTCAATTGTCCATTCGCTCTTTTTACCTCCTCAGCGGAATCACGGAAATACTTTTCCAAACCAGGCAAAGCAACAGAAGAATGTTGAGCCCATGCAGCCATGGACAAGTACACTTGAGAGGCCTGCAACTCAGTGTTGACTTGTTGGTTCAAGGCTTCTTCAGATTGACTGGCAAAGTTTTGTTTAGCAAGAGACATTTTGTTAAGAGGGTGGTTTGGTTGACAAAAAGATTAATGTAAGGGGGATTTGTAAAGAAACAAGAAAAAAAAAAAAGAATTTTTACCAAAAAATAAAGTCAATTTATGATTGTTTCAGGCATGATTTGATTGGTTGCACCAAAGTAGTTAAGACTACTTCCTCATCGTTGGCAACAATCCTAATTGATTTGCTGTGTAATTTTAAGCAAATCTTCGCATTGGTGATACAAAGTTGGCTAAAAAAAAAACAATGCTGGTGTGAAGTTTCATGTTTAAATGACTGTTTTGTTATTTTTTTCTAGGGCGCTGAGCTTCGGCAGAGTTTCCCGAAACAACGTCAAAATAAAAAAGCTGTGATTAAATAACAAATACCAAATATTCAATAACAAATACTAAATCGTTGAAATTGAGAACAAGTTTCAAGAGAGAGATAGATCTTGTAAATAGAAATATATGTAACAGATAGTGTATCATCCTGTGTACATTTTGCAAAGAGCTTTGTTTTATTCAAAATATTACATATTACTTTGTGTATTTTTTGATAACGCGTTCAATATTGTCCAAACCTAATTTAAGTTGATCCAAAGGTGGACCGAAACTCAATCTTACAAAGTGGTGACATGGTGATTCAAAGAGTTCACGACGATGAGCAGGCTACGTACGTGTATAGGAGGGTATAAATTAGATATGCAATCAAGTAATCATCACACATTGAATAACTTACATTCACATCAAAGAAGATACCAGGAACAACAATACTATAATAACACGAAAATCAATATCAGATTCCCACTCTACCGGAATATAAACTTACACTTTCTCCTTAAGACACTCTTCAAAGAAATTCAATCCAGTATTGATAGGCTCAGGCAAATGACAGAGATCCAACCAAATATAAAAAGTGGCGTTAGGAACCACCTTGACCTTAAGTCCTATTTCAGCCAATCGCTTAAGAACATAATCACGCTTGGCCTTGAAATGGTGTTGAAGACTCTTTGCTTCTTGTTTAAACTTTGCAGGATCCAAAAAAGGAATTGCCGCCAATTGAAGGGGGTGATTTGCACCACCTTCTAAAAACGAGCCACAGCTTTCCATCGATGAGATCACTGATTCAGGACCTACAATCCAGCACACACGCCAGCCGGGCATCTAATATACATGTATGGGGGTGAGCATAATACATACAACAGTGACGCTATATAAAAATCAACTTACGCGGAAATTCTTGGTCATGCCGTCAATCAAAATAATAGGGTCTTGATTCACGTCGTCGACATATTCAGAAATACTCACGGTCTTTCCTTCTTCGCCATCATAGATGTAAGCTGAGTAGAACTCATCCATAACAAAGGTAGCGTGTTTCTCTCGAGCAATTTCAACAAACTCTCGTAACTCTTCGCCTTGGATCACTTGACCGGTGGGGTTACGAGGGTTGGAGGCCACGACTACGCCAAGACCGCGACCCTTGATTTCTTTTCTCATCGTATCCGTGGAGATATGGTAGTTGGTCTCTTCCTCTAACGCGGTGGGAATAGGCACAAAGCGCTTAAACACAGACAACATTTGTTCATAAGCGGTATATTCGGGTAAGAAATAACCCAAGTTGATATCGCCAATAGCAGCAGCAACACGAGTCAAGCCAGCACGACCACCGGGTACAATACAGACGTTAGCATAGGTGTACTTGGACTCTTTGTCTTTACGGTAAATTTCGTTGTACAGGTTGGCTACCGCGCTTCGCAACTCTTTGATGCCACTTGTGGGTGCATACTCGTACGCTTCCTCGGGAATATCGATCGAGCTAGGTCGTTCCATACAACCTTCAATAGGGCCTACTTCAGGAGCACCTTGGCCAAAGTTGGACCACTCCTTGCTCGCATAAGTATAGCCGTTCTTCATGGCGCGATCCATAACATAAATGACACCCGTGGATCCCGGATGCTCAATGCCATGGACATTGCCTTCTTCATTATTTTTCGCTCCCTTGTTTGCATTACCAGGATAACTTCTCAAAGTTTGATGTGCTTTTGACTGATGCTCTGCGCGACTGTGACAAGATAATAACCATGAGTAAGGTGACATGAAAAAAAAAAAACTGCTTCGGGATACAATATCTACTTACACCATATTTACAGCTTGTTCAGCAACAGAACGAAATTTTTCAAAAGGACTAGGGTGACTATGGTGAGAGTCAGACATAATAATAGTTAAATTATCTTTTTATTAAAAAAAAAGCGAAAAGAGAGATAAATATGAAAGATGATAAAAGTGATTGTATTGCCAAGTATTCCATGACCCCGCCATGTCGTAATGCCGTGCATTATTTTTACCAAATTTGGGCAATTATCCCCAAACAGATTCAGAGAGCGAAGATCCATTACCCACCTCTCTTCTTCTTTGTAATCATTTGATAAAGCTTATAAAGAAGCTTTGCGTCACACAGAAAGGAAAGAATGCGGATCGCACGTAGAGTTCAAAGCCTCAAGTTCTCTTGGATAAATAACTTTCGAGTATATGTTATAGTGCAGAAAGAATAACAATTACTGCGTCATAAATATTACGTTATTATTAAATTTTTATTAGTTTTGTTGGGTGATTAAAAGGGTAAAATATACTGGGAATGCAATACCTATGTAGTAGGAGTAGTGATATATGTGTGTGGGATATTATATTTGAAACTTATTCATCACTGACTAATCAGTGATAGTCGTCGCTTGTGGTAGTCACCCAACCTTCCTCCTCCTCCTCGTTCTCCTTCTCATCTCCTGTGTATGTCTTGAACACAACGCGAACAGGCATTCCACACATTGGATTGTACAGACCAGTGTCTTTGGGGACGAGAGCCAGAGCACGACTAAAGTATTTTTCATCGGTAATCTTCATATGGGAAGGGGTACCTACGGGACGAGGAGCTGGAACGATGATGGTGATACTTTCTATATCAGAGCGTTTGACTGATTTCTTGACGCTTTGGATAAAGTCAAGCTTGCCATTCTTATTGTACATCATCATGGTACTTTGCTCGACCCCTTGTTCGTTGGGATAAGAGATTCTCCAGTACGTATTGATGTTATTGTCAACAACGTAAGAAGCGGCATTAGGTACTGTGTTGACTTTGTATACAGGAGGCTATGTATTGTAAAAAAATGAACCCGCATTGAGTTTACCCATTCTACATACATATTCGCCAAGAGAAGCATAATACACTTACAAAATAACTCTTGCTCTTGGTTTGTTGAGTTTGTTGAGTCAATGGATAGTGACACATAATGATAATTTTTATTTATGTTCTGTAAAAGAAGAAGAAAGGAAGAAATACACATTTTAAGAAAAATGATTAATATAATTAAGCAGTGAATGATGATAAAAAGGGTAGCCGTATGAGAAAGGATATATGTATATAAAAAGAGCAATAATTTACAGGGTGGCGATATAAGCAGAAAGGGAAGTGATCAATTACTTTTGTTCTGAAAAGATTTCTTCATCTCGCACAAGGGGGAAGGTGAAGTTATATTTGTCTGGGCTGCTGCTTCCGTCAAACATCCAATGTGCAACTTGCTTTGCGATAAGATTATTCCAATTGAGAAAGTCTATTGAAGAGAAAGGTGTATTTCGACCCATAAAGCGATACTTCATTTCTTTTGTTGCATGATTAAGAAGGATTTCCATGCTGCATGTTTTGTACGCCGCAGAGCGAGAAATATATTCCTTGAATCGAAACTCGGATGTTCCAATTGTACAGAGATTAAGGACAACGGGATCTTCTTCAAAGAAAAAGGTATTACTGTTGTAGAAGCGAAGGAAGGTGGGAAGTGCTTCACCATCGAAAACCAAGATATATTCCACCAGGTCCAATGCACACTAAATAATAAAAAGATGAGCCAAAACTATCAATACCTTTACACTGAACTTACAAGTTCGTAATTTTGATCAACTATATAAGGGGCTTTTGCGGGTCCTGACATGAGACGTATAACCACACCACATTGGACACCAGCATGGTTGTTGTTGGCCCGCATAAGAAATCTTTGCTGTGATCTACTCAGTCGCACACAAGGGTATCCATACATCTCGTTAAAGACTCGGAATAGCAGTTTTTCTACAATTGCCTCGCCTGTCAATATAAGCAACGACATATCCGTCTAATCATCAAAAGACAAAAGTGTGTACGTACAAAGAAAAAGGTATTACTGTTGTAGAAGCGAAGGAAGGTGGGAAGTGCTTCACCATCGAAAACCAAGATATATTCCACCAGGTCCAATGCACACTAAATAATAAAAAGATGAGCCAAAACTATCAATACCTTTACACTGAACTTACAAGTTCGTAATTTTGATCAACTATATAAGGGGCTTTTGCGGGTCCTGACATGAGACGTATAACCACACCACATTGGACACCAGCATGGTTGTTGTTGGCCCGCATAAGAAATCTTTGCTGTGATCTACTCAGTCGCACACAAGGGTATCCATACATCTCGTTAAAGACTCGGAATAGCAGTTTTTCTACAATTGCCTCGCCTGTCAATATAAGCAACGACATATCCGTCTAATCATCAAAAGACAAAGAAATTAGTACAGCTTCTCTCTCAGTTTCTCCTTTATTTTTCTACTGCAAGTGAGTTATCATTATAGTAGTAATAGTATTTGTTTTTAGTTACCAAATCTTTGTTGGCTGCAATAGACTCGAGTAGCTTGGTCAAGAAGTACAATTTGCCAGAATTAAAAATTTCCCTCTCCAAATCCACCTCATTCACATTCAAAGTACACATTCTTCGAGTACTTACGTCGAGACTAGCAAGCGTATCAGACACTAAAACATGGTTTAGTTTGCGATGCTTGCTTTTTCCGACAACCTCGATGTTACTTTGAAAGGACTGTGTGGCATTTGGGCAGATGGGAATAAAATTCTCGGGTACCCGCGTGTGGTTGATGAAGGGGATGATGGTCGGTTCAACGAAGAATAAATCGTCATCTTCCTCATCCTCAAGGACGAGAGACTTGTCATTCTTCTCAACCTCAACGTCTTCCTCCTGAGTCAAATCAATGACGCGAGACATAATATTTTTTTAGGCAAATAGGTTAAGTACGACTTGAAAAAAAGAGGTGAAGAAAGAAGAAAGAAAACGCTGCGTTTTTAAAAATAGACGTTTTTTTTATTTGATTGTTGCTGTACTTTTACAAGTAAGGAATAAGATAGAAATATGGGATATACAATTTGTTATAGTTATTGTTCACAATAAAAGAATAAGAACTTAGAATTTAAACTCGAGAGCGTCCAAATCCATTTCGAATTGCTTCAAAGCATCAGAGAACAAGTTATCCAGGTTAGAGTTGAGTTGCGCAGCAAACTTCACATTACTGCTCTCAGCAGTAGATGTGGTCGCTTGCGCTTCAGCTGAATTTTCACCTGAATTATCACTTGCTATTGGCGTCTCAGGAGCCTTGGCATGGACCGGAAGTTTAGCAGAAGCACTGGAGGGAGGAGGTTGATGGGTTGCCGTAGCTGGGATCTGCCAAGAGAACCCATCAGCACCCTGCAATCCAGTCACTGGAGATGAAGTAGCAGCAGAACTAGAGGGGAGGGAGGAGCCAAACACCTGCTTGTCATTGGAAGAACTGGGTTGGGGAGGAACCACTCTCGCATTCTTGGTAGCAGCTGTATCAGGAACAGAAACAGTAGAAGCAGGTGCTTTAGCGGGAAGAGTAGGTGTAGGTGTAAAGTCCACAGGATCGTCAATAACAATCACAGAAGGGGTAACATCACTACTACCACTACTACTGGTCGCCTCACGAGTATTGCTACTGTTACTGATACGGCCACTGCCACTGCCACTGCCATTACTGCTATTGCTTCCACTAGCGCTAGCATGAGCAATGGCACTAGGCTGCACGGGGGAACGACTTGATTCACCACCACTATAGACGGGATTAAGTACGTACCCGGTGTTAGCACTAGGAAAGGGAGTGGGGACACGTAAATCAGGAAGGTATTCATTGGGTCGCTTAAATTCATGAGGTATCTACACAAGTTTTTAAAAAGAAAAAAAAATCAATACGTTCTTAGTCGATATAAAACTTACACATGGTTTGTCACATAATGTAAATGAAAGCATGTTTATCATTCTGTCCTTTGTTGGACTTACCTCTTCTCTCGTCCTGTTGTCTTGTCTAAGGTTTCCTTGAGATTGTTGATCAAATAAAGCTTGTCTCTCTTGCAGGAATGTAAGTCCTCTCGGCACTACTGCCGTCCTTTGGGGAACCTTGACAGGAGTAGGGTTACTCTTTGCTTTCTTGTTCACGGTGTTATTTGAGTTGTCAATCGCCCTCTTGTTGTTGTTATTCTTAGCGTTACTTGAGCTGGCAGGCACTTTCTTGCTGTTGTTATTGTTAGTGTTACTTGAGCTAGAAGCCGCTTTCTTGCTATTGTTGATGCTGACATTATTTGAGCTGGTAGCTACATTCTTGTTGCTGTTGTTGGTGTTCTTGCTATTTGAACTAGAGCCTGCTTCCTTGCTGCTATTGTTGGTAGTAACGTTATCTAAGCTAGTAGCCGCTTTCTTGTAGACATCAGGAATATTCACAGCGTCGCTGCGAGGTCTTTTCATGGGCGTCGTTGCACTGTTGCCACCAGTAGATTTAAAATGCTGTAAAATAGAGCTATTGAGAGGGCTGCCAGGGTATTGTTTGTAGACTTTGCCTACCCTATTTCTGTCGGGAGGAAATGGAAAGACGTATGATTTGAACTTCTTCTCATTGATGGCGTTGATGACGCTTTGAGAGGCATAATCATTCCAAGCTGCTGTATCACCTACATTCTGCGGGATACGAATAGCTTGGAACAATAAGTCGTTTCTTTGGGCTATAGTCAATTGAGAGACTTGGGTATTCCAATGGATGGGTCTTTCTGGATGATTTCTATTGTACATGTGAATGCGAAGATCAGGGTTATCCGTGCAACAGAGATAATAGATTTTGGCTTTTGGCTGGTGTGTGCCTTTAAATAATTGATGAATGGCATCTTCATTCACGTCACAAGCAGAGTCATAGGCCAACACCAAGTAGATTTAAAATGCACGTACACACTGCTATTGAGAGGGCTGCCAGGGTATTGTTTGTAGACTTTGCCTACCCTATTTCTGTCGGGAGGAAATGGAAAGACGTATGATTTGAACTTCTTCTCATTGATGGCGTTGATGACGCTTTGAGAGGCATAATCATTCCAAGCTGCTGTATCACCTACATTCTGCGGGATACGAATAGCTTGGAACAATAAGTCGTTTCTTTGGGCTATAGTCAATTGAGAGACTTGGGTATTCCAATGGATGGGTCTTTCTGGATGATTTCTATTGTACATGTGAATGCGAAGATCAGGGTTATCCGTGCAACAGAGATAATAGATTTTGGCTTTTGGCTGGTGTGTGCCTTTAAATAATTGATGAATGGCATCTTCATTCACGTCACAAGCAGAGTCATAGGCCAACACCATATCCAATGTTGGTTTAAACGTATCTGTCATCTATCAATGAGATAATGATAAGTTAGGAGGAGCAGCAACAACAACCAAATTACTTCATATAAATTACTTACAGTCTCTCCGTTCTTACGGTGCTTGTAAATCACACCATACACCTTAGCTCCTTGTTGGTATTCCGCAATGGTAGTTCTTTTTGTGGCACAGTTTACGCGTTTTCCTTTGGTCACAGTGGCACTTGCTGTAAAATCATACAAGGTCTTGAGGCTCTCCTTTCTACAGACAATAGCGAAATCAAAGTTCTATCATGAACAGGCAGGTGTGATGTTAATAATATTGAACAAATGCATACATATATATATTTATGTGGTCTTACCTTGTCCAAATTAGCCACTCTTTGAATCAAATTATAAACGAACTGAAGTTTGGAATACACCTCGGTTTTACCTTTAATAGGTGTTACAGGAGAGAAGGTTTGCAACAATTGTCCTATAGTGCGTTTTCCCAGTTCAGTTCTAGGGAGGGTAAACTGATTTTGATAAGCAGATACTTCTTCAGAGCGAGCAATAGTAGGAATGATGTCATCCGGCAGTGTGTTGGGCTCAATAATTCTATTGCAGTTTCTTCTAAGAGCGAGTCCTGTCACATTATCGAGCGATACCTTTAAATGCTTCATGTCTACCTCCAAAGGACCGTTCTCGTTGGGTTGTGAAGGCGCAACACTTAAATGGCTTTGGGTATAACGCACAGGGGAAGGGGGACGAGGCGAAGCTCTGGGTGTAGCTAATTGCTGCGCAGAGTTGCGTTGCTTCTCTTTCTGTGCCGATTTCGCTTGATTTGCTCGTTTTTGTGCTCTTTGCATTGCTGCTGCAGCTTGAGCGTTTTTTACCGCCTTTTTTTGCTTCTTGCTCAACTTATTACCATTTGCTTGGTTATTATTAGCATTATTGGCAGAAGATGAGGATGAGGACGGTGAAGGCGAGGGAGAAACCGACATTGCCGAACTCGTAGAAGAAGAGTCCAGTTGGGGTTCAGGAGCAGTAGCAAAAGGTTGAACTCTTTCAAGTTTTATAAAGTCCATGACACAATTTAGTTTGCTTTTGAAAAAAGGCAACATGTAAATAATGAGGAAAGCAAAATAAAAAGAAAAAAAAATCTGCGGCTGGCGGGGGGTTGGAGGGTCATAAAAGAATTCAGCCAATCAAAGGCGATTATTTTTATTTTATAGTATTTACAACAATGAAGCCTGATGTAAGATTGAATGAGTCACTGCATACTTCTTATAATAACAACAAACTTACCCTTCTTTCGGCTTCCTCTAATTCTTCTGTACTGACAACATAGTCTGTCTTGGAGGCGTGAGGAATTTCAAACACACCGTCGAGGATGACAAAAGGTCTGTAGCCAAATTGATAAAGTTCATCCATGGCACTAACACCTGATAAGACAAGCACGGAGCTAATTTCTGATGAAATACCCGCAGCAATGCTGTTATGATAATAAGATTAATTAAGGTGCACATAAAAGTAATACATCATAACACAACTTACTCTGTCTCCATACGGTCACCAATGATACAAGTTTGAGAACGACTCAAGCCCAAAGCGTGTTGAGCATAACGCATAATCAAAGCAGAGGGTTTACCACAAGAAAAGGCCTTTGTCTTGGTGACCAACTCGATACAAGCAGCAAAGGCACCTACAGAGGGAACAATGCGTCCTTGGTGATCAATGGTAGAGACATCCAAGCTGGTAGCAATCAACTTGGCGCCCTGTTGAACGAGTTGTACCGCCTTGGTGATCTTTTCAAAGTTATAGTTGGCAGTTTCACCCAGCACGACATAATCGGGGTTATGATCGTTCATGTAAAAGCCCTTTTCGTACAGCGCGTATTGAAGACCAGGTTCACCGATCGTGTACACGGTACCTCCTTCTTCCATTTGAGTTTGCAAGAAATGGGCAGTGGCTTGACCAGCGGTAAAGAAGTGGTCCTCTGAGACATCAATACCGAGACGATGAAGCTTGTATTGCAATTCACGAGGGGTAGGAGCTGAGTTGTTGGTTAAGAACAAGTACTTTTTGTTGTTGGCTTCCAAGAACTCGACCAACTCTTTAGCACCAGGCAATAATTTGGAACCCTAGCATACGTGGAGGTGTGAGCACGCAGAGCATACGTATACGTTACCCTCCCATGTACTTACTTTGAAAATGACGTTGTCCATGTCAATGATATATCCCAACTTGGAGCGAATTTCATCTAATCTTTCGCTGTGTAAAACAGGGTCACGTAAGAGAGCAACATCTCTAGCTTCGTTGTGGTTGTAATAAGACATGGTAATAATAAATAAGTAATGGATATAAAGAAGAAATAGATAAAGAGATAGGAAAACTAGATGTGCTTATTTATACACACGTTTTCGCCTGTCAATCTTGTATATGATGTAACAAATCGTATTTTAGTGTCATGACTTTGAATTTAGACTTGAGTGAAATGAACTCAGTTGATACAAAAAATAAAGAGAGACTTGATCAAGAAAAGATAAGATACATGTATAATACAATTGTGTTTTATTCATCCATTTGGATACTATCTATTTCTTGTTGCTCTTCTGTTGTCATTTCTAATTTTTTGCCGCCCAACATCTGTCTCAGGCTAGCTGTCTTTTTTGGCACAATAATTTGAAGCTTATCCGAAAACTCTTTGAACTGGTACAGAGAAAAGTGAGTTTAATGTCTCGATAACGAATGCAAAGAGATTGATAAGGGACTTACGTTGCGGACGTCTAACCAGTAGCCCACGGCGGTGGCTAATAAACCAGCACCTGTAAAGGCCAACAGAGTACCATAGCCCAAGGTCTTGAAAGCGTAAAGAGACGCTTCCTTTTTCGCAACCGCATATTCAGCGGGTGTCATTTTAGGTGGTATATAGGCTGCAGGTGCTGCTGCTGCTGCTTGTTTCGGGGGAGCAGTGGGCACATTGCCTTCAAGGATCTCTAACTCCATGCGTTTATTTTGTTTTCTTTTCGTATACCAAATGGCACCCATGAGACCTGCTCCAAACGCACCTGCAGCTCCTGTTAATAAAGCCACTGTAGGTGGTGGTGATGGTGTCGATTCTTCTTTTTGTTGGCTCATGATCTATGCGCAGTTATGGAAAAGTCAAAAATTAAATCAATTGTGTCTGGTGGCCATGCAAACAAAGACTAATCACAGTCACTCCAACATTGAAATTTAAATCCGACTTCTTGGATTCTACCGTATGTGGATGATGCATCTTGTTTTAAATAAATATTCTAATATGCGCCAAAATTTATTATTTAAAATGGATACAGGTGGGGAGAATTAGAAGCAGTAGAGCTATTAGTAGTATTTGTAGAGGAAGAAGAAGATATAGAGGGAGAAGATTTGCTATTATTACGGTGAATACGAATGTGTTGGTTCAAGTTATCAGATCGAGAGAAGCATTTATTGCAGTGGGTATAAGGGCACTTGAATGCTACGTACGTAAACAAGTGGTTTGAATTAATATTGTGTGTGCTATTTTTTTATGTATGTATAAACACAGAACACTTACGTTTTTCCATGGTATGAATGGATCGAACATGTCTTTTTAAATGTTCAGAGCGTTTGAATACTTTGCCACATCCTTCTGACTTGCAGTCAAAGATACGAGAACTACCAGGATGGGGTATCATGTTGGACACTCGGCGTCCACGAGTACGTCTTTGAGGCTGAGGTGTGGTGGGTGGTGTAATGACGGTGGCTTCCATCATGATTTGTGGTTGTGGAAGTGATGGTGGTGGTGGTGGTGGTGATGAATGCATGGTAGTGTAATGATATAATGAGGGTTGATGATAGAGTGTCTCTTGTGGAGGTAAATAACTTGTGGCAGACCATGTTGAATAGGCGGAAGGCTCATAGTAAGAGTGATTCAAATACATTTTCCGCTCATGTGGAATAGGGGAACTGAGTAATTGAGTAAATGTGCTACTGTTGTTCATTAGAGGTGTGTATTATAAATAAAATAAAAAAGTAAAGAAATAAAAAAGAGAGGGAAAGTGAAATGCACCTTGTTATAAGTAGTATTTTCATTTTGATTGTTGTTGTTATTGTTGTTATTGTTGTTGTTGTTGTGGCCCACTTAAAAATGCTGCATGACGACGATGATCTGCGCTTTCAAAATTCACTTAAAAAATACACTGATGCCGGTCCGTTTAGAAATTTCGC
Organism: Mucor irregularis B50; assembly: GCA_000587855.1. Classification (NCBI taxonomy): domain Eukaryota; kingdom Fungi; phylum Mucoromycota; class Mucoromycetes; order Mucorales; family Mucoraceae; genus Mucor; species Mucor irregularis. The sequence goes on from KK076532.1 coordinate 63,992, forward strand.
TTAGAATTTCGATGTGTGCTCTGTTTGTGAATAAAGCATCCTAGAAGCACTATGTAAGGTTTAATAACCATTAAAAAGATAATTCTTCGAGGATGTGAAGCGTAGATAAAGTATATATACATTAATAATATATGAACGCTCTAAGCTTTATGTATACGGAGGCAAACTTTATTTTTTCCCCATTGAGAAAATTAAGGTACATACAGGAAATTATCCCCTTTGACAGCGAATTTTATTGTAAAAAAGCTCATTTATATTAGACAAAAGCAAGCTTCAGATGGAGGAAACACTTTTATTTAAAACTAGAATAATCTTTGTACTAATTTATACAAAATAGAAGAAAGGACTTGACAGAAAATGGCTTCGAGAAGACACACGTATAATACTCTCTTCCATGGACATAATGTGTGGTCCATTGTGACCTAAATAATTAAAAGTTGGAAGATTAGTGTGTACGTCTAAACGCAAGCTGTACACCCAAGTAGGTTCGGTTTAGATACGTACAACCTCTTGATCTGTATGTTTATATTTATTGCGGAAGGCCAGAAGAACGTAACCATCGATGCGTATGTACCGTATAATAGAACTCTCTAGAACATTTTCAACCCTTTTTTCTCGGCCGCATCAAAGGGTGAATACACTCACATCTTTTGAAGGCGAAAAAACAGTCGAAATAGTAATGACACAGGCATGCGACATATATTATAATTATCAAATTTAGATGATTCTCTCTACCTTAGTCAATTTCCATATAATAAAATAATGTAGATTTAGCGCAATATCCCTGACTCGTTCGAGCGATACAACATATGTATGCTTTTACTGACTTAGCTCGACTAAATACAAGATACATATTTGTAATTGTTTACTGTCAGAGAGGCATCGCTTTTTTGGTTCTCTCTAGATTCATTAGCCTATATTCTTTTACATAAATATTGATGAGAAGCTCCTCTTTCTGCAACTCTTCTTTTATTTAGTATGTACCTTTACTATCATGAACATTTACATATTGGGTTTGATCCTTAAATCAAGTACGTTCTGGATAAACCCGGCCGCATACAAAGGGTGAATACACTCACATCTTTTGAAGGCGAAAAAACAGTCGAAATAGTAATGACACAGGCATGCGACATATATTATAATTATCAAATTTAGATGATTCTCTCTACCTTAGTCAATTTCCATATAATAAAATAATGTAGATTTAGCGCAATATCCCTGACTCGTTCGAGCGATACAACATATGTATGCTTTTACTGACTTAGCTCGACTAAATACAAGATACATATTTGTAATTGTTTACTGTCAGAGAGGCATCGCTTTTTTGGTTCTCTCTAGATTCATTAGCCTATATTCTTTTACATAAATATTGATGAGAAGCTCCTCTTTCTGCAACTCTTCTTTTATTTAGTATGTACCTTTACTATCATGAACATTTACATATTGGGTTTGATCCTTAAATCAAGTACGTTCTGGATAAACCCAGTGACGTACACCACTTAAACCTTTCTCGGTTTACCTCATCTCCACAGCCGTATGTATAGGTTTTCTTTTTTCTGCGTTCTATGCATTTTCGAAAAGGGGCTCACCGGAAACATGGGGACATTGATATCACCCTAAGGGGAATAGAGACGATGTATAGATACATATGTAGAGACTGCCATCTCTAAAAGCCATGCCCTCAGTAATCAATACATAAAAAGCTGTACAGCACTGCCGTTGCGCATCAAAACTTGGTCGTGCGTTTTCGAAAAGTATTTTAGACATTACAATTGCTTAAACGATGGGGAGATTCGAATTCTCCAATCTGTACGTACATAAACGACATGCGACTTGATCTGAGACAACAGTAAAAGTAAAACAATTTGATATCATCACGGGCGAAACGGTTAAAACATCGGCGATAACAGGTACAAAGTATCATGACGATAAATTAAGATCTTTTCTTGCAAAAAATATCATCTCAATCAGTACATCGAGTCTTTGTCAAATTTGAGCAAAAAAGTAGTAATAAGCTGATGGATTTAACCTGTCGTTTTGGCGGTTTAAAAGTAGTCGATAAAGGTGTATATGTACCCAATGATGTTATCCAACTTGCGTACCCGAAATCAATCAAACAATTAAAAAGCGGCACGATTGATAGTTTAATCATGGGTTTCGTGATAATATGAAGCAACCACGAAAAGTACCAGAGATAAATGAGATATTGAACTTGAATTTACTCTAGACTATGATACATAGATTAATTTAAAGATATAATGAAGACCATTAACGCAACACGAACCTGTTTCGAGATAGTCCAAAATATATTGACTTGACAGGCTGGCCCAGCGAGGTATCATGGCCTTCTCTCAAGAAAGGAAAAGTGACAATCGGGTAGAAAATGATGATCAAAAAGAGGATGATGATTAGGCTGCAGATATCTTGTTCATTTAGAGAACCAACAACTTTATGGCGTATTTTGTGCATTCATTAATGGTAAGTGATCGAAAGGGGTAATATGTATGATATTTAATGCAATATGTTTTTTTTTTAACGCGCAATAAAAGAGTGTATTTATCGGCCTTTGAGTTTAACTAAAGGATCATTAAATACGAATATTACTTTGATAATATGAGTATGCTACATTAAACACTGTTCAAAGTTTTTCATGTCCCTCTCATTTAGAAAGCCAAGTACAAACAAAAAAGTCAGGCCTCACTGAAAAAATCTGGCTGGTAAAAATACAGGTGCAAACATACTTTGTATGCTAGTACTCCACATTGTGATAATTTTTTCGATCAAAGAATTGGTAATACTTACATCTTTGCTTTAGCAGTCTATCTGACGCATTTTCTACTGTTTATGCCACCGATATTTCCCCTTATTTAGACCTACAGAAGCTCGCTGGTCTAAAATTAAAAAAAGAACACTGGAAGAAACTCGGACGAAAAAGGCGAAGAAGTTACCCCTCACATCACGAAAGCATGTAACTTCAGAATGGGTCAACCACGCTACTTCGGACTGTGAACCTGCATCGACGCTTTGGCGTGGCATAATTTCAAACCAATCCCAAGCCGCAGTTCCATCCAATCAACTCTAAGCGTAGTATGAAATATTCAGAGTTCGATATACTTCTAAATTGTTCTTGACACTTCCACTCTGCGTCATTCTTTGAACATACACCAAGGCAACTAAGGTAAAAGAGGGTTAAAAAAAAAAAAAGAGTTTTTTGGTTTCTTGGACTTGTTTGATAAAAACTGATTTTTCCCTTTTTCCTTTTTTTCCCTCTTTCCACTCCTTATAATTATTTTTTATTTACTTTCTTTTTTTGAATCATTTTATAAGGAAAACAAGTAAAAGAAGAAAGAAAAAAGAAAAAACTTATGCTGAATTATACAATTTTATTATTAAATTGGATGAATACAACGACTTTACATCCGTTATAAAAATAATACACACACAACAAACTCAACGAGCTTACAACCGATATAAAAAAATCGCAACACAAAAGAACAAAAAAAAAAAAAAAAGTACTGAAGCAGGAGTTTTAATTTCATGATTTTGTATTTTTCGTATTAATATTTTTGTAAAAAAGGCAAATTAAATATTCTATGAATTCATCCGTGAATCCAAACCAACACACGTTATTGATGCAACAAGTGAATATATTCTTGAATCAATGTGGATTATCGCAATACTATGATGTGTTTATTGAAGAAGGATTTGACCGACCAGAATCAGTACGTTTATTGGAAATACACATCCACACGCCCATTTACAGGCAACTAAAAAAATAATCATTTATTAGTTGATGGAAATCACTGAGACCGATTTAATTCAAATGGAAGTGAAAAGGGGTCATCGCAGGGTGGGTATTATACCAATACTGATATATACAAGCAGTCTATTTAAATAGTTTATTATATAGCTGCTACAAAGAGCAATAGCGAACGCAAAGGGTATATCTTCTACTGTGCCGTTAAATATTGCACCTGTCATAAAATCACCTAATGCTCCAGCGACAACAACAGCAGCAACAACAACAAGTAATAACGCTAATAGTAATGTGACAGGTGAGTTTATTTGTACTCAGTTTAAGATTCCCTATGAACGCAGGAAGCACTCAAACATGATGTCAGTTTACAATAATAGAGGAGGAGAAGATGGAGGGATGATGCAGCCATCAGAAGCCATGGATGTATCTTTAAACATGTTGAACAATGGTAACACTATCTCACCTTTATCTACTTCTTCTACTTCTACTTCAAACTCATCTAATTCACTCAATACCACCACCACCAATACTAATACTAATAATAACCAACATCATTGTAATAATCTTCATCATTCATCATCACCTACAACAACCACAATAGCACCCCCACCAACCACACATAGTAACGAATACTTTCCATCGGCAGGTACGATGACACACAGCGCGCAAAGCGGCATGTCTTCTACAGAAGAAGAAGCAGTAACAAGCGATAATGTCCATCGCTTATGGAAAAGAAAATACCATCGCCACGCAAAGCCAGATAACAATGCACCCTTGAAGCCACCTTCTGCGTACGTTATGTTCTCGAATGATGTGAGATCAGAACTGAAACAACAGAATAAATCATTTACTGATCTTGCCAAGATCATTGGTGATCGATGGAAGAATATATCACCCACTGAAAAAGAAATGTATGAATCTAATGCCCTCAAGGCACGAGAAGATTATTTCAAAAAGCTAGAAGAATATCATAAAACTGAAGAGTACAGGGTAGGTTTATTGATATGGGATGCTTGTTCTCGTTACTCACACCTGTTTCTTGTTGTAGACGTACCAGCAGTATTTATCTGATTTTAAAGCCGAGAACGAAGCAGCAGGTAAGCTTTTTTTTTAATCAATGTTTGTATGTATGTACGCACGGTTGTATTCAACTCTTTTTCTTCTTCCATATAAAGCTCGTCCCGTGGGTCGACCTCGAAAGCGACACCGCAAAGATGATTACACAAGTGATGGCACCATGAGTGATTCCGTACCTAGCGGCAGTGGCGCTACGGTGCGAGTGATACCATTAAATACAAACCTTCCTCACTCAAGAAACAATTCCATCACAGAGACCAACTATAATAATAATAGTAATACAAGCACAACGCCTACGTCAGCTTCTTCAGCGAAACAGTATCCGTTTTACTTGCTTAATGAAGAAAGCTCACAAAAGCAGCAGCAACAGCAACAGCAGCAACAACAACAACAACCACCACCACCAGAAAAATAAGGCATTTTTATATATTCCCCCCTTTCTTTTTTTTATTATAATTTTTACTCCCTTTTGTTATAATTATGCTACTCCTCTTTTTATTATTATTTTATTTTATTATGTACATGCATTCTTTTTTTTTCTATATTTTTTCTATATGAAGAGATAAAGAAACCAAAAAAAAAACTATAATATTCCCCCCCCACCCCACACACACTCTCCATCTTTCGTTTCCCTTTTTTGTAAATGTTCAAAAATAAAAACTTTCTTCTTGTGTCTTTCTACAGTGAAGACAAGAAATCGCCTAATCCACCACCGCCTCCACTACTATTGCTTTGATTGTTGTTGTTTGATTTCGAGAGAAGTGCTTTTAAGCTATTCTTTTTGCCCTTGTTTTTCTTTTTCTTTTCAGTCATAGGAGATGGAGCAGTAGCTGCTGCTGCTGCTGTTGGTAGTGGTTGTTGTTGTGTCTTTACCGCTGCTGCTGCTTCTACCGCGGGCGCATCTTTGAGACGGGCTGGTATCTTTTTCTTATTTGAGCCGGAATAAACCATTGTACGACAACAACTGGTACAAGTCGTGAGGAGACGATTTCTCTTTTTCGAGTTCTTGTATTTCACCAACTCCACACGTGTGTTGAACCCAGGCAGTCGAATCTGACCACATTGTTTGCATGCCACTCGATTCAACCCTTTATGCGGTGTGAGTTCATAATTGAGTAATGTGTTGTGGTATTCATTCATGTAATAGCGACTAAGTGAAGGGACATTAAATAACATGCCATGGCCTGCTTTGAATAGAAAATCCACTCGTTGGACTTGTTGTAGTGTTTGCAAGGCAGAGGAATCTTGTTGACCACTCATTTGTGTTCATTAGCAAAAAAAAAAAAGAAGTAAGTAAATAAATGATGCGTGGTGGCTTATGCCAGAGAATAATCTTTGGTGATCGGGGAGGTCATGAAATACCAAAATTAGTTCACGTGAAGGGTTAGAGGGTTACACGGCTGTGTGTAATACGATTTATTAGTATATGGTAAAAAGTATAATAGTAGTAAGTTTGAATATTATATGTAAATTGAGAGTAGAAAGAGAGAGAGATAAAAAGAAAAGGGTAGGGGGTGTATTTATAGAGATATGTACACAAAAAATAAAGAAAGAAAATATAAGCGAGTGACAACATTTCTAAACATCTATCGTACCACTAGAAGTAGTAGTAGTAGTAGTTCCAGTAGTAAGAGTAGTATGACCACTATTAGAGTTATAGTCAGGTAATGTAAATCCTGGTGGTAATAGACGATGCATTGCAGGATCATTACTATGTTGCAGTCGTTGTGTCTTTTTGTTACTTTCTCCAGTTATAGAAGGAGGATATCGATCATTGATTTCATAATGAGGTTGCATGACTCTAGATAACCTATATTTCACACCCAAATAACTTAAATAATTAGCTTTTGGAAACACTCGCACTCTTTTCACCGATGGAAACAATTGATCTTGAATATCCACAAAAGTGCCACCCAAACCGAGGGTTTGTTCTAATTTATGTTGGTTTGAACTAGCAAAAGGAACCCATTTTGCATTAATAAATACAAGCCAAGTGAAATTATTTGCTGTTTGATGAACAGATACTGTCTTGTTATAGTCAATAGATTGTTGTAACGCTTGTTCAAAGTGATAAGGATGATCACGAATATTACTTATTGTCATCTTCTATAAAGTAAAGAAAGTAAAAAAAAAAAAAGAAAGGGAAAGAAAGAGATAATAATATTCTTAAACCCCCCAGCGACTCTTTCTCTTTCTCTCTCTCTCTTTGTTATTCCGTTCAAAGTCGTACAATTTTATTAATAAAGACAAAAAAATTTATTTGGATAAGGATGAAGGTAATGGTGGTGGTGGCACTCCTCCTTCTTCTGTTTCTTCTTCATCATCATCCTTATGAAGTAAAGCTGCTCCCATATGATAATGCATTGCTCTCTTGCGAAGAAAGTCTTCATGGCGTTCCTTGGCTATTTAAATAATAAGTACTTACTCTCCTCTCAAAGCTATTTATTATTTACCTTCTGTATCTTCCTCTTCTTCGTCGTTTTCGTCCATGTCCCAGTCATCATCACTCACAGAGACCCTTCTACGTGATTTATCTGTAGTGGTGGCTGCTTTTCCTCCATCCAAAGTAAATTCTTCGGGCTCGGCACGAGAAGACCCAGCTCCGTAAGCAATCTCTGGAATATCTATTAGATATTATTAACATAAAATCAACTGAATACCCGTATCCATGGTTACCATCCATATTCAAAACTTGATCATTCTCGGCATCGTAACGCACATAAGGTGTCTTGGGTTCGTCTACCTTCATGGTGGAATCCTTTTGTGATTCTGTCAATTCGAGATTGGCTTCGTCCCATCTCAAACTAATAAATATTTTATATAAGTGGAACGTGTTTTACATTATATCAATTGACAACATTGTCATACCGTGTAGCATCTTCGAGATTATGCTTATTCTTTTTTAAAATACCTTTAGCAGGCTTTGCATTTAAATTAGGTGAATGACTCATTATTATAAAAGTTACAGAAAAAAGAAAGGAAATACAAAAAATGCGTGATTATATTTTTATGCATGCAAACAGCCGGAGTTTTTTTTTATTATTACAGGTCAATGATGGGTTCATCATCCTTGGGCTCGTTTACGTGTGTCATATCATAAAAGTAATGAATCATATTTCTGGCTGCACGTAAAGTAATATTATGTACAGGATGCGAAGGAGCCAAAGAGTTATTGACGTCACCCACAATCACGTAATCATTTTCACATTTCCACATCAAAGAGCGATAACCACCTTGTGATGTATCTACTGTTGTTGGGTTTTCAATACTGGAATCAAATGTAATCAAATGCTGGGCTACAGAGAGTCCAGAAAGACAATAACAAGTATGATAATGATCAGGTCCTTTACCCGGTTTATCAATCAATCCACCAAAAGGTGATTGACAACACAATAAGATATACTCTTGTAAGGCTTCACGATCAAACAAGTAATCTTCACTATCACCTGTATGGGCATGAATAATAGGAAAATCACCTGCTCCCCAGAAAGAGTAACAACCGTCCACCAACTTATTGGTACGGCCTTGGAATCCTCCTTCTAATCCCATTTGACGCTCTGAACACCAGTGAATCAATTTTTCCATATTCAGCTTCTCCATACCACCCAAGATTTCTATAGCGGCTAATCCACAAAATGTATAGCCGTTATGTGCTTCTTTACCGGGATAAGGTCCAATACCACCTTCATATGTTTGTGATCGACATATAAAGTCAATACAGTTCTCGGTCAGTTCAGGTGTTAACAAGTTGGTCAATGCTGCCACCGATAAAGCACAATAAGAGCCACGAATATCAATCTCGCCTCCCTCATGCATTGTGAATGAACCATCAGGCTGCTTCATGCTCATCAAAAAGGCATAAAGAGTTTCTCTATGTGAGGGAATAGAATTAGATATACAATATCTGTACTTGAAGCTATTCACTTTACCTATTCAAGACATCATAGGCTTCTTTTGTCCCGGTGATGGCTAATGCATTGACAGCTGCATATGTTGTGGCTAAATGCGCCAACTGATCATTTCCGCCACCGAAACCACCGGTGGGTAACTGCCAGTTGGTAAATGTAGCAATCGATCTATGAACATATATAGATACATGCATGAATTCCCTTTACGTTTCCCGCCTATTTTTTCACTTTTTTTTTTTTACCTGGCTATCAGGGTATCGTCGAAATTATATTCTAATAAATCAAGCGAATGGAATATCCAATACACAAGCCATGGTTTACTAGCATCTAAAGCACTTCCCCAACGTCCAAGACCCGCAAGTCCCTTTTTTAAATACGCAATGTGTTTCTTTCGGTCGAGTTCAATACTGTGTTAAAAAAAAACGAGTTTTCAACATTAACTTGTGACGTCAAACCTTTTGTTCATAATCACCTACCTGTCTATTGGCAATTTGTCAGGATTGTTGGGTGCATAAGGTACAAACTGCTCCAAGACACTTTCTTCCGTGCGTTTCTAAATAGAAATGTCAACATAAGCCAAGTATATATATGCAGCTGTACAACACTTTACCTGTTCAATAGAGGAATCCGTTGGTAAATTGTCATCTTTGAATCGTAATTGTTGAAAAGGTATATTGCCGTTAAGAATACCCATGATTGCTCTTTATATGCAAATGAGATGAAACTAAAGAAAAAAAAAACTATGCTTGTGGATGTGTATGTCAGAACTGTGACGTTTTCTGTTCGATCCTGCAAAAAAACCTTTATACCGCACGCGCTCGCGCGTGTTTTTTGTGCGAGAGCGCGACTACAACTTCAACATTTTTTTTCATAATTTGCAAATGACAGAACCACAACAACGAGCCATGTCGCCTGCGACAGATGTAGAAACAGAACTCATTGAACAAAAATACAAATTATGGAAAAAGAATACACCCTTTTTATACGATCTTGTCGTTACTCGTGCCCTGGACTGGCCTAGTTTGACATGCCAGTGGTTCCCCGATGTCGAAAACCGCCCTGATAAAAACTACAAAACACAGCGTCTCTTATTAGGTACACACACCAACGATGAAGAACCTAATTACATCATGATTGCCTCTGTGCAATTACCTAAAGACAATCAAGATATAGACTTGCGAAAGTACGAAGAAGCCACTAACGGTGAGTATTTTGTGATTTTCCCATATACACATGGATATAGACTGACACCTTGACAGAACTCGGTGGGTACGGTGGATTCAACGATGCACATATCCACATTACGCAAAAGATAGTTCACGAAGGAGAGGTGAATAGAGCCAGATACCAGTTTGAAAATCCAAATGTGATTGCCTCCAAAGCGAGAACGGGTGAAGTGTTTGTATTTGATAGAACCACACATGAATCATTTCCCAAAGAAAACGAACCTTTTAACCCTGCATTGAGACTCAAGGGACATACAGAAGAAGGCTATGCCCTGGCATGGAATCCTCATAAATCAAGATCCAATCATATCCTAAGTGCAGGGTTCGATGGACTTGTGTGTCATTGGGATATTGCAGCGGCATCCAAAGAAAATCGCACCTTGTCTCCATTACAGACGTACAAGGGACACACAGCAGGCGTGGAAGATGTGGCGTGGCATATGCAGCATGATTCAATATTCGCTTCTGTGGGCGATGATAAACAGTTGATGATGTAAGGATAACTTGGAGAGAAAAGACGCAGAATGAATACACTCATTGATATTTCTCAATAGCTGGGACATAAGAGATGAATCGTATAAACCTATTCACAGCGTAGAAACACATACGTCTGGTATCAATTGTGTTGGGTTTAGTCCCGGGAATGAATGGATTTTAGCAACAGGATCAAGTGATAAAGTAAGCAAAATGAATGTAAAAAAAAAAAAAGAAATGAGCTCATGCTTTCTTAATAGACGGCTGCTTTATGGGATTTACGTAACCTCAGCAATAAATTACACAGCCTGAAAAACCACACTGAAGAAATCATTCAGTTAGCGTGGTCGCCTCATCATGAAGCTGTATTAGCCACAGCCAGTCAAGATCGCACTGTGTGTGTTTGGGATTTGGCGCGTATTGGAGACGAACAATCACCACAGGAAGCAGCAGATGGACCCCCTGAATTACTGGTAAATAAGAATTAACTTTTCCTTAAAACTCTAATCCTTTGTAACACACACACTCTGTAGTTTGTTCATGGAGGTCATACAAACAAGATTTCAGATTTTGGCTGGAACCCCTCTGAACCTTGGATGTTGGCAAGCACAGCAGAAGATAACATAGTCCATGCATGGCAAATTGTAAGTAGAACAAATCACGTCACAGTCTCAAAATATTAACATTTGCACTTTAGGCAAGTACAATTTATGGCCAAGAGCAACAAGAAGAATCCGATAGGATGGAGCAGTAAAAAAAAAAACTGTAACAGGTTTTCGATGGGAATAAATAAAATGATACCTTCAAATTGAGCACGGGCACCTCATCATGACACTTAATGGCCCAATCCAATACTGTGGGGTATCTGTGTACACACACACACACACATAACACCCCCCGGATTATTATTATTGGTATTATCAGCCCATAATTTCCATTTTGTAACACACCATGAATTCTTCATCTTGTTGTATTTAAAGCAGTCGTACTTACTTTGGGGGGAGATGGACTATTTAGCGTGAATTAGAGTGAGTTATTTTACATTATATACACAGTCGATCTTACACATGTGTGTGTGTGTGTGTGTGTACCTCGCTCGGGTAAATGTTTTGATCGTCACCCTAAGTATCATCTTCATTCCAACTGATAATTGTTTATCTTCATAACGTCATACTTTTTTTCTTTGGTAGAACTTTGTATTATTTCACAGACAATATATGTGTGTGTAATTCTTATTTCTCCCATGACTTTTCCCATTGATGATTGGAGAATATCATTATGCACAAAAGAGAGAGACCGAGAAAAACGCTCGAGCTCCCATCTTGTGTACAAATATAGAATTTGTGCACTAATCCAGCTCAAGTTAAATTACAGAGAGAGCCAAAGAAAGAGAGCGAAAAAAAAAAATAAGAAAGGGAGGTTCACATGCATTATTGGGAGTGGGAATGGTATCATTGAGCCCATCGATAAGCAAATCAACTCTTCTCACACACGCACCAACAACACAGCTTTCTTTCCCTTATCTTTTATTACTTAAAACCGTTACAATGGATTTATAGGAGTAAATTGAATGGAGTGAGTGATTTTCGGTTTATTTGTTTGTTAAATACTTTGTTAGGAGATAACGTTTTTTTTTTTCTCTTTTTCCATGAGATATGCGTTGATTATATCGGCCAATCAGATGCGAGATAAACCAATATATTTTGCACCAGTTAAAATTTACATGCTTCCCCTTGATTTGGTTAAAACTTTTTATGGAAAGTTAAAATTGGGGGATTTATGTTAAATGACGATAACAACAGTTTAAAGACGTGCGCACGTTTTTTAATTGATAAGGTGTGTGACGAGCGTTTATAATTTCCCTCTCTTTTTTTATTTTGCTTTTCTCTTTTTCTTCTTTTCTCTCTTTATATTTGTTAAATGTTATTATAATTTTCAACAATTTTCAAAACATAATTCCATAATTTTATATAAACATGTCAGACTTGAATTGGTGTACCTTTTGTGATAATGCAGTGAGTCCATTCTCTGTAAGTAGATAAATATATAAAAAAGAGTGATACAGACTGAGACTGATACATCAATGCTTGCTATAGGAATCACTTTATTGTAGTGAACAGTGCTTGCGTTCCGACGCTCTTCGCAATCACCCTTTACTGGGTTACACCTATCCAGAATTCATTGACTTTCCTCGACCCAAGCCTTCCTTTACCTCTTCAAATACAACTTCTACAACAAATACCACAACAAATAATACGCAAAAGTCACCTAAAATCGCATATTCAAATTACTCCTCGACTTCGACCTCTCCAGCACTCACAGCGACCTCATCACAGAGTGACTCTCCATCGTTATTATCCCTTCCTAAATTCGACTTGAATCATCATGCCAATACAAACAATAGCAACAGCAAGTCAAACGGAATAAACTACTTTTCCTTATTTCATCATCATTCAGTTACAACATCAACAAATTAAACCAATCACCTTCTCGGAAGAAATCAACTCACACAAACCCAATTTGGTATATCTCTTTCTATTTTTGATTCCCCTCTTTTTTTCCCATTGTACATAATCCCACTCACCACTAAGCTTCCAGTCTCCTTTTTTTCCTTTCATGTAAACTCCACGCTAAAAAAAAAATAACTATAATCCTATTGTAAAGAAAAAAAAAAAAAATATGATACCTACTACTATGTGTTGGGCGCATATACATACATATTTCTTTTTTTTTTTGCAATCAAAATACCCTTATTTTTCTTACACACAAATAATAAAAAAAATATACAAAATTGTAATTAATTGACAACTTCAGGAACTTTATTATTTTTTAGGAGAGGTAGTAATAGACGCTGCAAATGCTGCTACTAACAAACCACTGTGTCTCCATACAATGAATGTTTTCTCCTTTTGACCAGATACACCATGTACATACTAGCATTGAGATCCATTTTATTCTTCTTCTTTTCTTCTCAGTCGATATTAAAATGAGCTCCAACAAGATCAATATTAAAATTGGACTACTGTTACCATTTAATATTAACGATGATGAAAAAACTCAATCGGTTGTACTTGGGTAATCATATAAGCTTTTAACTTAAAAAAAAATATACACGATGACCTAATCCTATACATGAAAAGTGGAAGTGCAGGTGTGCGCAAGGCGATGGCTGAAATTAATGCACTGGAAATCATACCCGGTGCAACCCTTACTTTGATAGAAAAAGATTCTTATCCGACCGTTGACTATCAAGCCGCCATTACCCAAGCCATTGTCTCCACCGTATCTTTGATACAGGAAGGGGTCGTCGGTGTCATTGGTGATATATCTTCCTCTTGGACTGCTCTCTCTGCCCTAATGACCAGTACATTGGGAATCCCTCAGTGCTCCTTTTCAGCCAATGCGAGTAAGTTGATTAAACTACATAATGAATGACGTTCGACTTGCGTATTGAAAATAAAGCTTAACTGCATTAAAAAAAAAAAAGCTTCTCTTGCAGATAAATCACAATACGAATTCTTTTTTCGTACCATACCTACAGACTTACTATATGCAGACGCTATTCTATCATTTATTCTAAATCAGAAGTGGACCGTATTTGGCATTCTTTATCCTGACAACGATCTTGGTCGTCAACGTATGTGTATCTGCAAAAGTATATACATCATCATGCTAAATCTTTTTTTATCAAAAAGTAACCCAGGCATTAATATCCAAATCTAAAAAGATGAAGGGCACGGTAGGCGTGAAATCCTCACAAACCTATTTTGATTCCGGTAATACAAACAATATTCATGCATCCATTGATACCCTCATGAGCTTAGGATCCCGTATTGTTTTTATTGCCTCGAAAGAGGTAGATGAAGTGGTATCGATATTGACTATTGCTGCGCATGCGGGACATATCAATGCTGAAACAGTGTGGATCACCATGATCGATGTAGCTGACGCACTCAAGTCCACCATATCACAATTCAACACCGTCATTCATTCCCGCTTAGCTCTTCAGCAACAGCAGCATAGCGAAATGAAACAACCTTTCCAGAATGGAGCAGAACAAGTTGCTTGGACAACACCTAATTTAGAAACCATAGATTATGCATCCGCTTTTGCGGGTGGTCTATTTACGTTTATTCCCTACACAAATTTATCGGGAGACTATGCTCCTTTTGACGAGTTCAGTCAAAAATGGACATCAACGTATGTAAGAATGTAAATACGTAATTTTTGAAACAAAAATAATTCACACAATGTACACGTAGCGATACGCGATTTGTAAATTATCATACAGGGTACGTATTATCGCTGTATTTTACGTAAAATACGTATACTCACCCATTCCTTTACATATCAAGGTTAGCTTATTCATGCTTAATGGTCATGGCGCACGGTCTGGGACAACTTGTAAAGGATGCAACAGATCAAAACAAAACGCTCTATGATCTTTCTACAGGTCAATTGCCCTTTGAAGATGGCTCAGATATGATATCTGTCTTTAACGGCACAGGATTTGTGGGTCCTCAAGGTCCTCTTCATTTTGATAAAAATGGTGATACAACAACAGGGTAAAAGATAAACACTGTCATTTCACATGAACACCGAGAGAATTAACTAGAAGAATACAAACTCACTCCACAGGAATTTCATGATTAACAATTATCAGAATGGTTCCCAGGTCGACATTGGAAAATTCTTGGGCGGTAATTTGGATTTGTTTGCTAGCCCCGTTTATTTCGATGGTACACATAATGTAAGTATGATTTCATCTATATACTTTTTATGTTAATTTTGTATTCACGGTGTGTATGTCTCAGCCTCCGCCGGGCACGCCGGCAAGAACCATTATCGCTTGTGGGTTGTCTACTCCCGTTTCATTAATTACGGCTATTTTGGCTGGTGTAGGCATTCTGGTAGCTGTTTTCATTCTATGTACTTTACTTTTATACAGAAAACACAAAGTGTTTAAATCATCCAAGTAGGTACACGTATTTGTACAGGCTGTCTACTTCTTTCTCATAGCATTGTTTAGTCCAATCTTTTGCGCTCTGGAGTTGATTGGATTCATCTTGTCTTATGTCTCCATTGTTATTTTGTTTAACTACAGTGACTCCTTGTTCAATTGCTTTATGCTTCCCATCACATTCTATGTGAGCGTGTCCATCATCCTGGGGTAAATATACATGATTCGCGCCTATTTTCATTTCTATATTTATTTGTGTCCTGTAGTACTACGATGGCGAGAAATTATAGCGTTTACCGCGTTGTCAATAATATTCACATCTCGTCCAAGGACAATGGTTATCCTAGAATGAGTCATCCTATGCAGCTGTTGAAGATAGCAGCGTGTACCCTGACCGTCAATTGTGTATGTATGATTATGTAGAAACAAGAGAATCTCTATTTTTGGGTCCTTAACTCTTTCTATATGCAGTTTATTTTAACACTTTGGCTGATATTTGCCCAAGTGCAGCTCGTACTTACCTCTGTCTCGTCGACAGTATCGATCGCCACATGTTCCTACGAAGGTCGAGGACACACTGTGTTCATCGTCTTGTTATCTCTGGCTGCTGGCATTGAATTGTGTTTTTCGGTATTTCTGGCCATCCGTACAAAGAGTTTTGGGGGCTATTCTAAACATAGCGAGCATAAGCAGCTAGGCGTATCTGTATTGTAAAACAAAAAAAATTAATCTCCCTCCTTTGCAACAATTGGATCTCACTCATGTGCAAAATTTTTTTTTAGTAATATTTTTTTCTCGGCATTGATTGGATTCATTATTTTTTTCATGCCAACAACAGATTTCTATACTCGGCATTATCTTACAGCCATGACGATACTGTGGGCCAGTACATTTTCAATGGGTGTCTTGTTTTTTCCAAAGTTGTATCGGTTTCTCCGCAATGGGTGTAACAACAAGGAGGAGAAGAATGAATTCGATGAAGAGAGAGTGACCATGAATCATGTCTTGGCCGCCCTGGATAATGATGATAGTCAAAGTAAATGCACTTTGATATGTGAAGAAGATGGTACCTTTCTTTTAGACTCGTATACCGTAAAGTCGTACACATATAACTCTCTCTCCCCCCATGTCATGCTTTGTTCTCACACACGCTTCTATTAGGAATTATTGCCTTTACAGCATGTCTTTCGTTATTTTCCTTACTTGGCAAGATGGCAAATGCAATATATTATTTTCTTTCCGCAAGTGCATTATTTTGCATTTCGCTCCGTCCACCATGATAAGGTAATTGATATCTATATAGTATTTAAACAGCAACAACATGTAAAACTAAAACGCGTAGCATCAGAAAAAAACGGGCAAAGAAAACGCTGCGACCGTGTTTGCGTATTCCCATGCTACTATAGAATCCAATACGCCAGGCGCGTATGTTTTCCGAGTCCATGGTTCTACTGGGTTCTATGATTTATTAGTGCAGGTGGAGAATCAATTACAATTAGATGCTTGGTGCGAAAGATTCAAAACAAGGTACACAACACACACCCGCACTCTTTGTGCGTCTTATTTTCTTGCAGCAGTAAATACTCAATGACTTTCTTTGTATTTCTAGAGTGCATTTTAAACACGATGGTGGTATATCTACGAGCAGCACAGCTGTAGATATCATCCTACCCTCTTGGACTCCTCCGTAGAGGCGGGTTTGACATTTGTGGTACATATTTGCGTAACGGAAACGGAGTCTATAAATGATTTCATTTCAATTTTATATCTATTCCCCCCAACTACCGTTTCCCATTCATATTAAAAGTGAAACACCAATTACTAGTTTCTATTACAAATGATTTATTCTTTTTAGAAGAGAAAGTCTACAACAGGGATATGTATATAATAGTGTACAGATTATTTCATCATTCGATAAAAAAAAACGAGGGAAAGAATAATGCCGTAGTGTGTTGGAAGAGTTCATCGTCGATAAATGTGAAATAGATAGAATGGTTATGTTTAACCCGCCATGAAACAGGTAGGATAAAAGGGTAAATGTACAAAAATAGAGAATAATAGATAATAAATATTATTTTAAACGACACCTTCATGGTAGGGGCGTTGTCCGTTGTTGTTGTGAGGAGGTGGAGTAGGATAGGTGTTATTTGCGGGTGGAGGTGATGGCATTTGGTAACCTGGAGAAGGAGAGTGGGGTATAGCTGGACTACCAGGTGTGGCGCTTCGCCAATTGTTTGCGTTATTCAATTCGTAAGAGTCGTGTGCTTGATTTGTGTTGAGGTGAGGATCATTTTGAGAGTAGACAGGTAAAGGCTGCTGAGGGGAACCATAGCGATTACCGTTACCTCCGGTACCGTTGTACAAAGCAGGATCTACCCAACCTTGAGAAGGTGGAGTATAATATTGTTGAGCATTACCGGAACCGGGAGGTGGTGGAGGGTAGTATGGTGGTTGTGTATTGCTATATTGCGCGGGATAGCTTTGCTGGGCAGGAATAACATATGCTGTGGTTTTACTAATGTTATTATAGCCTGTTCTACCGCCGTAACAACAGCAACGGAAAATACAAAACAATAACAAGAGACCCACAACAATCGCAACGGGAATGACAATTTGAAGATGGTTATCAATCCAGTTCTTGATATTGTTACCAAAGTTCTCTGAGTTACATTTGCCTGATTTGCAAACACCACCGATACCACAGGGTGTACCATCAATAAAGGCGCCTGGGAAAATAGTACATTGTAACGCAGATCGAGGATCTTGACAGCTCACTTGACAACCGTTATCTGCACCACAAGCTTTCTTCATGTTGTAAGCAACACCACGGGCGATACATTGTTGATCACGAGAAGTACATTGTCCAGAAGCACATTGAAGACCGTTAGAACAACTGGTCAAATCATCCTTATACTTGTCAGGAGGACAGTTGCCGGAGGTACCAGAACAGACTTCAGCGATATCACATTCTGATGAAGCAGCACGACAGGTGTAATTGGCAGGTCTCAATTGACAGTTGTTACAGCAGAGATCGTTAAAGTCACTATAAAGAATACGTCAACGAGATTAGCATTTGAGGTGATAAGGCCGGAGTATCGAATAGACTTACTCGCAAAGTGCACCTGCTTTGAACTTGCAAGTAGCAGGATCACAACAATTGCTTGGCTTTCCTCCTGTATCACAATCCTCTCCTTCCTCCTTAATACCATTACCACACATTTTTAATGTAGTTACATTACGAGTACCAGGATCTTAATTAGAGAAAAGGAGTAAGTTAGGATGACGTAAGATTAGATCACAATTTCTTCTGTACCTTCTAAACATGACAAATAATTAGACATATCTCCACAAATCGTCTTGATACTACAAGGACTGAACTCTGATGAGGTTGCGTTACTGGTGGGATTCATAAAGTATTGTCCTCCAGCATCACATTGAGTATCACTGTAAGGACAGCACTGACAACTTGCACCAGAACAGGGACAGTTTTGTGAAGTACAATCATGAACAGCACCTAATACGACAATGCGTTAATTAAGTGCTCTCCCACTCCACACTTAAATTATTTAACTTACCAAAATTATGACCAATTTCGTGTGCTACAACTTTCCACTCATCACGAACTAAAATAAAACCTGTTAGTAATTATTGTTAAAGCGAGGTATTTTTTACCACTCACTGATGGATGAAACTCCAGTGCCAGAGGTATAATCGCCATTGCTTCCAGATCGCACAGAGCCCGTATTGCACACCGTACCCATCCAAGCAATACCAACTTCAGGGCCGGTACTACATTAAATAAAAGTTATTTAATAAACCTCTTTTTTTCTCCCGCTATTTGTCTCTGTCTACTTACGCGCAGTTTGTCATCAAGTGCCATAAGCCAGCTCCATCGTTACCAATACGGCCTCTCCATTGACTGAAATCGCTTAGTCTATCCGAGATAGAGTAAGCGGTTGAACATTGCTGATTCCAGTTTTGAGAGGGATTAGGAGTTGTAGGACAAGCTGAGTCTACAATAGTGATATTAATCAACCCAATGGCCACGTTGAATGTGTTGGCATAAACATTGCTAACGGAATTCCAATCATTGATAATTTGCATGCGAGCGTTATCCATTGATTGATAGTATTTCACAAAAGTACAATCGGCAGCAGCACCCATATAAAGAACTATATTCCATAAAAGTGAGTTAAAAAATGTAAAATGCAATAAATGGAGAGAGTGAAAGTTTACTTTTTTTAGCAGTAGGACAACCGGCTGGTGCACGTTTTGCAAGCGTTTTACCGAAATTGTTGTTGATAGCACCAAACTTAGCTGCTGGTTTCGTGTAATCAGTAATTTCGAAGGGATTATAAGATCTTTGCTGTAATTTGAGATGGCTCAACTTATCAAATCCACATTCTCCTCCACCTTTCTCGAGAGGGTTCAATTCTTTTTTGACTGTATCAGAGTCACGGTACATGATCATATGTGCGTCACTATTTGCAGACAGTTCGGCGTCGTCCGATCTCTTTGTAAGGTGATAGTTATCTGTAAGTTTGACATGATGAATATCGCCGTAGATGCTAAAAGCACCTTCAAACAATGGGTGGTCTAAGTCATGTCTATTATCTTTCATTAATATTGTTGTCACTCATTTGTTTATAGTATACAATACCTGATATCATTTCGAACTGTAATTCTTGCCCAGCCCAGGACTCCAGGTTGGTTTTCCATATCCTCCTCTGATTGTAATCCGGAAATCCACCAATGATTAGAGTAAAATTCTTCGATAGCATAGCCACGATACACTCTGTAATCGGAGGGATTCAAAGCAACTGATTGACCATGTTGGTGAACGACAGCATTAGGATGAAATAAATCGTGATTAGGAGTAAGATGCAAATATATAGTCTTGTTGAAAGCTTCTACTGATAGACGAAGCGAATCGTCAAATTGCAAAGAACGGACATTGGGTTGATAATGAGTGTTCTCTGAGATATCTCTCTTTTCAAAAAAGTTATTGGAACGTGCTGCGATATCTAATTTCACTGTTGATATGGGCTCCACCCACAGCAATTGTTTGTTATTTACACTGTGACCTATTTTTTGGGCGTTAATTATCCATCTTATTCAACACACATTTAATTTTTTATTACATTGAACATAAGCAAATATAAATGTACAAAAGTATATGACTTTACAAAGAAGTTTATTCATTTGTAAAGAAATGATAAGAAATGGGAAAAAGGAGAACAAACTATTTAAAGTAGGCTATTTTTATATAAATGGCTGTATTTCCAAATCCGATTTTGACCAGGAACGCTTCTTTGTCTCACAAATCACACTGCTCAGTGTGGCTTAAAAATACAAATAGTATCCGTTCAAAAGAGATTTCCGTTTCCGTTTCCGTATTCTGATTCACTATGAAAACAAGTTTGGATACTTGCATACGTAATATATGCACTTGATTAGTCAATTCCTGAAAGACATCACTATTTCTTGGCGGTAAAGAAAGTTCAGAAAAACACTTTTTTTACAGAAATTGCTGTTTAAAGTAATCGTGTCTTTTTCTCGGGTTTGCTTTGCAGGTTTTTTGATATTTTTCTATATTTGGGTTACACAAGAGCTGAATGCTTAAGTGAATCGCCGATTTTCATTGTGCGGCTGAGGCTCGTTTATCCTCAATATTTCTTGGCATTTACCACTTTTTCCTGTTTACAAATAATCCTTTATTGTTATCATGGAATTATATAGCTGACAATCTAATAAAGCTGTCTATAAACCGAACTTAAGTCAATGCGTATTCTTACTGTCCAATTTGCGTACCTCAGTTTTTCAATTTGCATATGTTTGCTATTCAATTTGCATATTTTTTTACAGTGTATACATACATATTCCATCAACATTCCTGCCTTCAATGGTTGACAGTACTACTACCAAAGGTTTAACTATAATTTATTCGTTTTTAAATGCTTTTATAATGTGCACATTTGATGTTTGTATTAAAAATTTTAGCAATAATTTGCGTAGTGGACATGCATAAACAAACTGTAGAGAACTACTTCAAGACCTTCATCTTTGGATCCATTGATCATCGGAGCCATGATACTGGTAGCGCAGGGCTTATGGTACGGTCTTTTGACTTTCAAAGCTCCAACAATTCCAGCCTTTTTACTCTTTCCTATAATCGGTATAAAATGGGTACTAAGGTACGCATCAAGTAAGTCATTTCGGTGTAGTTGGTTACAAGGTTCACAGTGTCAATCTTGACAAACCGATAAATTCCATCGACCTTTATGTCCGTCATATAAATTTCTAAAACCCCTCCTTTTACAAGCAATCCGTGTACTTCTAGTTCATTTACCCCGCTGTAAATCAACTTTCCCAGCATGAACTTGAGCTCTCTACCGAGTTTTACATAATCAGATATAGTTCCTCGATTTTGCTTGGCCATTGGTTTTGCTTCAGTAACAATGATGTTGTACTTGTTTTTTTAGGACTTGACAGACGTGCTTTCCACACAGATGGTTTGTCTCTTGCGTGACAATCCTTTTCCTCTTAGATGACTATAACCCAAAGTCTTCAATCATTTTTTAAAGGGCAAAGAACGCGGAAAAACCTAACCTCTTTACGGCCGTGGAGATGACGTCCTGAATCGCGTATGTAAGTACACCACCGTATTATCATGCGCTTAAAGTAGGGAACAAATCCTATGTGTAAAAGTTCATGATAGAGGAAATATTAAAGAGGAAGTAAAAGAAAATGTATGTAGAATGAAACACATTCGTGGTCAATACTTATAGAAATAAAAGCTAAACTATCGCGAAAGAGCCCAGAAAATGACTGAATAATCAAGTTAGCCACTTGCTATTTTTGCATTATCCATAAAAAAAGAGAACTGTGTGGATAGTAAAATAGATTTCCAAGTTTTTATCAAATAGAATGCGAATATAATTTTGCTTTAAATGTTCACTACATCTCAATACGTGGAGCATAGATTTTTCTATTGCTCGTTGTACTGCAAATTGATTCCAGAGATTGTAGAACAATGTTACTAACCTCTTTACGGCCGTGGAGATGACGTCCTGAATCGCGTATGTAAGTACACCACCGTATTATCATGCGCTTAAAGTAGGGAACAAATCCTATGTGTAAAAGTTCATGATAGAGGAAATATTAAAGAGGAAGTAAAAGAAAATGTATGTAGAATGAAACACATTCGTGGTCAATACTTATAGAAATAAAAGCTAAACTATCGCGAAAGAGCCCAGAAAATGACTGAATAATCAAGTTAGCCACTTGCTATTTTTGCATTATCCATAAAAAAAGAGAACTGTGTGGATAGTAAAATAGATTTCCAAGTTTTTATCAAATAGAATGCGAATATAATTTTGCTTTAAATGTTCACTACATCTCAATACGTGGAGCATAGATTTTTCTATTGCTCGTTGTACTGCAAATTGATTCCAGAGATTGTAGAACAATGTTAAGAGCAGTGGTGCTACCAACTGTATCTTCCTGACAAGAGGCAGGAAATTTATGATCCCATTTTCAACCTCAGTCGTGACATTGGGACTGTCAGCGGCTCAACACATATAAAAAAACTATCAAAACGTGAAGCACCTCTTTTTACACTGTGATAGACCACAAACAGCCCAATGTACGAAGACGAAAAAGAAACTATTCAAATTGGCATCATTGGTGCCGGTGGCATGGGTCGATTTTATGCCAACACATTCTCTAAGGCTGGTTGGAAAAAGTAAGAACGAGTGCAACTCACACTCCTTTGACATCGAGTTACTAAAAGTTGTTTCAAAACACCTTAGTGTCAACGTTTGCGATTTACCAGAGAAATATGAAAGCCTTAAGAACGATTTCGAAGGTAATTTAGCCTTTTTTTACTATGAGCAATGTCAGTTCATACTCAAAAAGCTTTACTCCATTACCACAGGAACCAATATTACTGTATTACGTGATGGTTTTCAAATATCCAGAACCTGCGATTGGATCATGTACGCAGTAGAAGCAGAATTCATCGATTCAGTTGTAGCAAAATACGGTCCTGGTAAAGTCGTAATATGGGACGAAGAATTAGTGTGTGTAATGATGTGTCATAATTAATCTTTTTTTCTAACGTCAGCCACTAAGGTTGGTGCCATTGTTGGTGGCCAGGTACGACGAAATTATAGGAAATGCAAAATGTGATATTCATTTCCTCTTTTGCGACTATAGACATCCGTCAAAAAACCAGAGATTGAAGCTCTAGAGAAATACTTGCCTTCAGATGTACATATCATTTCCTGTCACTCTATGCACGGGCCTGGTGTAGATCCCACTGGTCAACCTTTGATTGTCATCAAACACCGTGCAACAGATGAAAAATTGAACTTGGTGCTTAGAATTTTATCATGTTTTAACTCCAATATTGCCCAACTTACAGCTAGCGAGCACGACCGTATTACAGCAGATACTCAAGCTGTCACTCACGCAGCCTTCTTGACCATGGGTAGTGCTTGGAGAGCCAATGCTCAATTTCCAGTAAGTTATTCACCAGACGTTTTTAGTTGAATATTGTGGCTAATTGAAATGCATTACATAACAGTGGTTATTACCTCATTTTGTTGGTGGTATTGAAAACGTCAAGGTCAATGTCGCCCTCCGTATTTACAGTAACAAATGGCACGTTTATGCCGGTAAGTAATTGGAGAGGGTTGGATGCGTATTTAGTGACTAATCCAAAGTCTTCTTTTTTGGTAATAGGTCTTGCTATTATGAACCCTATCGCCAAAGTACAAATTACACAATACGCTAAATCTGTAGCAGATTTATTTAAATTGATGATTCAAGAAAAAGAGGAAGAGTTTAGAGCAAGAATCAAAAGCGCAGGAGAGTTTGTGTTTGGAGGGCTTCAAAAGGATCATGTTCCAATCTTATTAGACGATAAAATTTTGGATGAATTCTCACTCTCAAAAATTCCCAAAGAAAAGAAACAACCTAATTCACATTTATCATTATTGGCAATGGTTGATTGTTGGCATAAATTAGGATTATTCCCCTATGAACACATGGTTTGTCAAACACCGTTATTTAGAATGTGGATGTAAGCCTAGGGAATGACAGACAAAAGAGCAGAGTTTTAATAATTTATCATTTTAGGGGTATTACTGAATACTTATTCCGTGATCCAGTTATGTTAGACGAAGCTATCAATGCTGCTTTGTATAGAAAGGAAATTCGTCCTGATGATATGGAATTTGTTACATGCGCTAGAGGGTGGGCAGAATCTGTCTCTTTGGGAAGTATGGAGGGTTACCAAAAGCGATTCGAGGAAACAGCAGAATTCTTTAAAGATCAATTTGCGGAAAGTACCATCGTTGGTAATAGAATGATCTCTATGATTTCCAAAAATACAACTCAAAAACCATAATAAATCATTTTGCATGAAATCGTTCAGCAGCCTCGAGATCACGTATCATTCAACCAAAAATGTTGTACCCACATAAATTATGATGTCGCATAATTTCTGCTTTATTTTTTGACTTTATTAGTAGCGTACATCACGATGACCACTTTTATTATGTACATATCTAATTTCAGAGTGCAATCGCTCGCAACGAATGTAGGAAGAGTACGTAATGTTGTGTCTTTTGAGTTCAAGAAAGTTGAAGGGAAGACTCATGGCGTTTACTTACTAAGTATAACCGGAACGCGCTTGGTGCTGGAAGGGAGTTCAATATACTAGTTGTCATGATGACAAAAACTGGAGATATTCAAAGAAAATAACACTCGATGTGAACTCTACAGATGGTGCAACTTTGCTGAGAGAAAAACAGAACATTAAATTCTACTGAGCTACATACTGCAAGACGCCAGAAAGAGACATCGCGGGTCGCTTGTTGTTAGTAGAACATTAACAAAGAGACCACGTTTGTTTCCTGAAGCTGCAAGATATGTTACAGATGGATTCAATTGACTTTGTTATCCTCCGATGAATACATCTCGTGAGATTTATCAGTATTCATTGTAATTATCTATTTTACCGTTGAAAAGTTTGATAGAATAGCTCCTTCACATGTGACCAAAGAAAACAATTAGCTCAAGAAATAGACAACCATACTAATAGGGAAGACACTATTCTGCTTGCCTGCTTCCGCTATTATCCGATTGATGATGAACCAACGCAGTGTCTTTATGTTGAGTTCTCCGAACATCTCACACCGTGAACTGAAAATGCGTGGAGAAGACCGCTGACGCACTAATACCTATACAAAGCTTGAGAGTAATAGAAATATGGTTGAGATTGCCTATGTAGCGCTTTGCGTAAACTGACTATACCAAACATCATATAAAGGTCGTGAAGGCTAAAATCTGAATAAACCGAGAGTAGCGACTCTTTGCAAATCAGCCATAATACGTGCTTGCTGTAGCTGCATTTAACCTGTTAGAGAAATCAGAAAAAACGACTTCTATGCAAGTTAAAAGGCACATGCAAGCCATTGATGAAAACGCAGTATCTGCATGCTGTAAAATATTCAAGTGGTTTGCAACATGAAACCAATGAAAATGTCTTCCTGGTAAAATTGATAGAATCAGAATGGCTAGCAAAGGGAAAAGCGCCATGTTTGGTACTATTTTCACAAGCTCCATCGAAAATTATCTGAGTGAATCTAATCGCCTTTTCACAAACGGAGCCATAACAGTTTTGGGTATGTAGAACATAATAGAAACCACAAGACAAAACCAGCTTGTTCCCGTTTTCAAAATTAAAGGAATACTACATATCTCGATGAGAATAGAGCGCGTCTAAAAACTAGAATTAAGGAAGATTATATTTTGATTTGACCTTTCTTTGTGTCTTCGTATATGCTCGTATAAAAGTACCCATAAACCAATGACAACATGTAATAAATGCAGTTTCAGTTTATCTTGGATCCTTTTTTTCTCTTGTGTATATCTCGAGTTAAATTTCTTCGACTATCTCTTCATCAAGTCCTGAGGACAACTGGAATTTCTAATTATGGAAATCTGCCATGTCCATCTTGCAGCTTGGTATTGACTTGATTTCGAGTATTGTTGTCTCCTTACCTTGGTCAAAAGAATTCTTCTATCGCGATTCTTGGTCAATTAAACTGATTTTTTTATATTTCTTCATAAAATTGCATGTTGTTTGGTAGGGACCATCGTGATGTCTTAGTGAGTATAGCTAGCTCAGAAAAAAAAGTAGCTTTAATTGGAAAAATTACTCAAAATATGACAGCATAATGTACTCCGTTAATATATAGAGCTTAATTACGACGATCGAATAACCCAATACGCAAAAGAAGTTAAAACAGAGAGATGATCACTCTTTTAATATCGTGAACCAATAAAAAGCAATTTATTTAGCACAGCCACTGTTCTGTTTATACAGGATTCGCAAGAGGAGAAGGTTATTTACAAAATTCGATAATGCACATCACAATCCACTTCCAAACAAAGAATAACCCGTCCGCCGCCATGAGACGTGATCATCTCATACATAGATGAAACAAGATTAGATAAGCTCTATAAAGAAAGAAAGAGGAGTAAAAGAACATTCAAAAAGAAGTTTGTACTTGGAAGACATGAGTCAAAAGATCGACATGGTACATACAGTAAGGGCTCTCGCCTGTTGTTGATAGAGTCACAAACATGAAATTTAATCAGCCAATACGCTATTAAAATGATTGTACGTGCAGATGACACAATTACTACATATTTTTGAGAATAATGGGTAAATATTTTTATCGTGTCTTTATAAAACATTCTCCAACCGCCGAGATATTATGTAACTCCCGGTAAGAGATTACCGAGTGGCGGATGTCATAGGCAGTAACACACTTAAAATTTCGTAAGTACGTAGTTGTGTTTCTAGAATCCTCGGTTACGTATGGGGTTTTTTTTTTCTGTTCTGAGAGATAACTAATCTTGGTATTATATAAAGTTAAGCTTGTATTTCATACGTAAATTAGAAAAGGTCAAGAAAACGTCATTTAATGGGTACACATGTGTACAAACGCGCAAATCTTAGTTCGTCGACCAAGAATATACATATTTAGTTACACACACAATTTCTATAAATATCTAATACGATCTTGTTTTTGGAGCGCAAATAGACAACTATTTGTTCATACTCTCTACATTACACATCAAATCAGATATCACAAATTAGACATGAACGAACGGCTCAATCATCGGGTTTAAAATATATATACTTAATAAAGGGGTTATATAAAATAAATACGTATAATTCTTACTTATAGGGAGCTATATATACTATCTCGCATCTTTACAAGTATGTGCATCAACTCCTAAGCACAGCTATGTATGTACAGTCTTGCTTCTCTAATCCTTGGCGTTATTATAGCAAGCACAGAATGGCTTTGTTTTATATTTCCCCTCTCTAAAATTAACCACTAAAAAAATAAAATCAGGTCCAAATATAGCAAGACATGTGAGTTTTTTAATGCAAAAAAAAAAGTGCCCTTAACCAAGGACTAAAAAAAAAAAAGATTACTTTAGAAGACTTTTTTTCTACCTGTTTATTTTTCACGAAAAAAAAAAACGTTAAACAGCTCTTCTTCTTCTTTTCTCTTCTCTTCTTTACTCTTTACATAATTTATTTGATATATAATAATGTTACAAACGCCTATACCAACCAGTAATTTGGAATTCACACCGGATATGAAATTACCACCCGTAAAAACTACCTCTCCCCAACCGAGTCGTGGTACCACAACAACAGATTTAAAGATTCAAGTGTATGATGGAGGAAAGGGTAGTGTTACATCAGAAAAGCAACAGCAACAACGTAGTACTATTACCCAACGTCTATCGGGTAGTCCTCTTGTCCAATCCACCACCTCTCTTTCTAGCGCCTCATCACCACCCTCTACCCCTTCCACACCCTCTACTCCTCAACCCTTTTTTAATAATAATCTACGCAACCATTCATTTTCCTCTTCCCAAAATAGTCTGCAATCCACTACTGTGAGTGATCAACTTTTAGATCATTCTCATTTAAAGCCAGGCGAAAATGCCTCCCTCCTTTCCTACAGTAAAACGATCAACATGTACAGAGAAAACGCCAAAAAGACCAACAACATGGATATCCAATGTGACTTTGCGATATTTTTAGTCGAAGCTGCTAAAAGATTAGGCCAGAAAAATGGTGGTAACACACTTGATCATGACGACAACAACAACAACAACGACAACAGCGATACAGAGCAACAACAAGCATATCTCTTGGAAGCAGAGAAATTATTAAAGCAAGTATCGATGCGCGGACACAGTGAATCTCAATATTATCTGGCCAACATGTATGCAGCCGGTCTATTAAATAAAACTGGTAAACCTGACTTTGATAAATCATTTCCGCTCTTTGTGCAATCAGCAAAACACCATCATCCTGATGCGGCTTACAGGTAAAGTGTTGAGGGAGGGGGCGAATCGAGGGGTTGAGAGAGGGGAAAGTGGAAGCTGCTATTTTCGGAATCTATGATAAAAGATAATGCAATTCATTTCAATGGCTTCGTTCACAACATACATGTGCATACATATTGATACATCTTCTTTACATATACATATAGAACTGCCAAATGTTACGAAGATGGTCTAGGCACGAGAAGAGATAAAAGCAAAGCAGTGCAATACTATAGGTACGTAACACAACAAAACGCATAAGCCAACTTTTTTTTTTGTTCCGTATTTATTTATTCTTGTTGTCTATTTTTAAAACTTATAACAGGAAAGCGGCTACTTTGAATCATCCTGGAGCCATGTACCGCCTTGGACTAGCGGAAATGCGAGGTGAACTTACTTTATCTAGAAATGTACGCGATGGTCATAAATGGTTAAAAAGATCTGCGGAAGCGGCCACACCGCAATACCCGCACGCCCTACATGAACTGGCCCTCTTGCATGAAAAAGGTGTCGAGTCGATTATTTTTCAAGACTGGAAATACGCCGTAACGCTGTACGGTGAAGCGGCTGTTTTAGGTTATGCGCCTTCTGCGCATCGTCTCGGAGAATGCTATGAATTTGGAAGACTAGACTGTAACGTGGATCCGAATTTATCCATCCAATATTACAGCGTGGCTGCAGACCAGCGACATCCAGAATCTTGCTTTGCCTTGACGGCGTGGTACCTTGTGGGTGTGCCTAATCTCTTGGCTCCCTCGGATGAACAGGCCTACGCTTGGGCTGTGGTTGCTGCGCAGGCTGGTTTACCTCGGGCGGAATACGCAGTGGGATACTTTACTGAAATGGGTATCGGCACGGAAAAAGATCAAAACGAGGCATTACAATGGTATCAATTAGCCGCTGAGCACGGAGAAAAAAGAGCCATTCAGCGCCTCAATCCCACTGGTGCCGCCGCGGTTCCATCTACAAGAATAACAACAACAAAAAAGACACCAGCATCAACAACACCTATGAAACGTCTAAGTTTCATGTCGATTAGCTCTTCAAATAGTAATGGTGGTACGTTCGGGAGAAATAACTTCTTCCACAGAGCAACTTCCTTTTTAAGAAGACCTTCTTCCCAAAATATCAGTGCCAGTACGTAGGTAGACAGGGCACACAAACACTCACACACACGTCACTTTTATACCTAAATATACTCATAAAACACTACTTGTATAACCCAAAACCCAAAAAATCAATAAAATATAGATTTATTACTACTACTACTACTATTTACAAAATAAAAAAAAAACGCTTCTTTAACAATTGTATCTTGTTTTTTTTATTGGTAATGATGGTTTTGAGTTTGGATATGCTGTTGTGGTGATTGAAGAGGTATCATGGAATTATTTCTTAAATGAACCACCAAAGACCTTAACTGCGTATTTTCGTCCTTAAATTTAACAATCTGTGCTTCCGAATCCCTCAGCTTTGCACGCACCTCTCCCAACTCAAATTCTCTAGCGATTAAATTGTCCTCGATATTCTTTCTGCCTAAGGCTTGCTTATTAGAAGCCTTTGCATGTTCCTCTTTAGTTTGCTTCAAGGTGTTGGTCATACACAACAGGGCATTCTTTGTTTCGGCGACAAGGTTTATACGTTCTGACTCCATTTTACTGATCTTTTCATTCAACTCAAGCACTTTTTCCTCTAATGTATCTCCTCTTTTACGCTCGTCTTTGTACATTTCGGCAAGTGTATTGTATGTCTGTTCTGTGTTCTTTACGTAGGTGCTGTATAGGTTGGCTTTGTCTGTCAGCTTTTGAATGGTTGTTTGATCACTTTGTTTCTCTTTGAGTTCTTCTAATAAATGTTGTATAAACTTGTGGTAGGTATCGGGTGCCTTTGTGTTCTTTAATTCATTCTCTAATCCAAGTATTAATGTGTTTGTGTCGTAATCTATGAATGATGTCAGTATTGTTACAAATGTTAGTCGCTCTCTTTTTCTCTTTCTTACTTGTGTATGCAGCAAAGGTGGGTGGCCAAGTGCCATTCTCGAGTTCAGGTTGTTGACTACTGGTAGGCATACTGATGTGTTGAATAGATGATTAAGGGTAACCGATTGAATAAAGGGATAATAAATTGAAAAAAAAAACTTTTTTGGAATAATCCTGGTGCGCGGGCGTGCGTTGAACGCGGGTGATTGTCAACTGAGATTTGACGGACACCTTTACGAGCGTCAATTAATGTGTAAGAACAAAGAGAGAGTGTTTATAAGATGAAAAGCATTGAAAGAACGCTCGCTTTTCATTGTTCTTTCTGTGCTACTTCATTGATGAAAAGGGGTAACATTTAGTGCAGAGTATTCTATCAAAAAATCTATGCGTGTGATTATGCTTGCACAGGGAAGAGTAGAGGCTCCGAAATAATTCCCTTCTCTATTTTTCTTTTTCACTATAATTAACAACCATGGAAGCTGAATTAATATCCACACTCGACAATTTGTAAGTCAATGACATTATGAGCTACCGCAATTATTGAAAATACTGACTTCTCGCAGGGCAAGCAAGGAAGGTGTGAAGGGTGTTTTGGTTGCTGACGAAAAGGGTCTTTGCTTAGGCGGTAAGTTTACTTGTGCTCTACAACTTTGCACTCGCTAATTCACTTCATTGCATAGTCCGAGGTATTGCCAAGCGTGAATCAGCTGCATTTATCACTGCCATTGCAAACACTGCACGTAATCTCGAAAACACACAAGAAGACAAGGTGGAATGTCCAACCATTAACGTAGAATACGAAAACAAGTAATGTCATTACTAGGAACTTTTTTTTTTATTTATGTCTCAAAAGCTAACTGTTCATGTCTTTCTTTAGTCAAGTGGTTATTCGTAATGAAGGAACATTTACTTTGGCCATCTTTATGTAAATTGATAACCCCCAACAAACCATGTATATTTTACCCTCAGCTACTATTTGCTTTACCAGTAAAACTTTAAGTTGATATAATACACTTTTTTTTTATTCATTATTATATATGGATGAGATTTTTTTGTTTAAAGAAAGAGAGAGAGAAATACATTGTATACAAGGGGTGGAGGCTGTTGTCTATAACTTGATGAGGGTAAGTAGTAGTAGTAGTAGAAGTGATAAAAATTACTGAGAGTCAGCAACGACACCAACTTGAGCGGGACGAAGAACACGACCCTTGAGGGTATAACCCATCTTTGTAACATTAAAGATAGTACCACCACCAAAGACCTTAACTGCGTATTTTCGTCCTTAAATTTAACAATCTGTGCTTCCGAATCCCTCAGCTTTGCACGCACCTCTCCCAACTCAAATTCTCTAGCGATTAAATTGTCCTCGATATTCTTTCTGCCTAAGGCTTGCTTATTAGAAGCCTTTGCATGTTCCTCTTTAGTTTGCTTCAATATAATACACTTTTTTTTATTCATTATTATATATGGATGAGATTTTTTTGTTTAAAGAAAGAGAGAGAGAAATACATTGTATACAAGGGGTGGAGGCTGTTGTCTATAACTTGATGAGGGTAAGTAGTAGTAGTAGTAGAAGTGATAAAAATTACTGAGAGTCAGCAACGACACCAACTTGAGCGGGACGAAGAACACGACCCTTGAGGGTATAACCCATCTTTGTAACATTAAAGATAGTACCAGCAGTTTTATCGGGCATGGGAGCTTGGAAAAGAG
This sequence comes from Mucor irregularis B50, assembly GCA_000587855.1. Classification (NCBI taxonomy): domain Eukaryota; kingdom Fungi; phylum Mucoromycota; class Mucoromycetes; order Mucorales; family Mucoraceae; genus Mucor; species Mucor irregularis. Next base: position 96,514 of record KK076532.1, read on the forward strand.
CTTCATGCTTGTTGGGATCAAAAACCTCACCCTCAGGGTTCACACGATCAACACCATGACGCTTCAAAGCCTTGATGAGCTCGGACTCTGTCATGGAAACACCCATATACAAGTTTGTTAATTGATCAAATACCTTTGCAACGTCCTTTGTGTTTTCGTGTGTGGAGGACTTTTCACGCAATTCAACGGGAACGGCAGTAATAGCCATGTTCAAAATATCAACAGTGTCTAAAAGGTCCTTGGCGAACTTTTGAATAGCGTATTCTTTGGTGGTGTCGATTTCCTTGCGGCTGCGCTCACGGATATTTTCTTGATCAGCGAGACAACGGAGGTAAGCATCCTAATAAAAAAAACGAAGGAAGTTCAGCTTACACACTCTCTCTTTCACTAACACACACACTATATTACCTTAATTTCAGCAATTTGCTTATCCTTTTCAGCCAACATCTTCTTGACTTCTTCGCTTAATTCAACTTCGGCCTTGGGAGCAGCGGCTTCTTCTTCCTTCTTGGGTTGTTCTTCGGTCTTCTTGTCACCGCCTTCGGTGGTGGTATATAAACGTCTAGGGGCTAAGGAATAACCGACCTTAACACCTGTACGCTTGGCTGACATGACAGCAGCATTTCGGAATACGGAAACAGAGAGCATATTAATGATATGTAGAGTTGTAAAAAAAAACGAGAAGAAGGAATTTAAAAGAAAAAAGTTGACAGAAACAGGGCTCCCGTAGCATGCAAGTGACTTTATATTTCCATTTTTGAGTAGCCGACTCAAGCTCAGTTTTTCCCATCTTTATATGGTCAACTTTAAAATGTTGGGCTAGGATGGGTTGGATTTTTAATGACACAGGTATGGGTGGGTCAATTGTACGCAGCAGCGCTAAGCAGGATTTCCTTTCCCCGGGAAAATCACAAAAGAAAAAAAAAGAGCAAACAAGCCAAAGGAGAGAATAGAATGAGTCATTTCCTTAAGGGACCCATGACACTCACGGTTTTATCCTACACATTGTTTTATTTCTTACTTTCATATTTCTCGAATATCTTTCGCCTTGCTTCCATATACTCCTTTTCTCGATCTGCTAAAGGCTTGACGGGTTTATCGATCACAGACTCTTTCTTTGTCTTCATATCCTGTGGTCGTTTCAAAACCTTGATCTACGTTTTATGTCCATTTTTTTATTAAAATCCACTACTACAGCCCTTTGCTCGACGTGCTTTTGCTTACCTCAGGTTTGTATTCAGTGTGAACGGCATCGTTGGTGTGAATGATGACAGGTGCACTATATTCATTGCTAGAGAGAAAGAGGTTTTCAATGAGAAGAGTAGTGTGAAAGGTGAAAGCAGTCGAGTATTCTTTCTTACGCTTTCTCCCACAATTGCTTGTTTGATAGAGCAGTAGGCTGTGTTTTCTTGGGTTTGGGTATATCACAATCAATTAACTATTCAGCGTAAAATGTGAGTACTTGATATGTCTCTGCGGTTGCAAGTATGCTTACTCCAGCATCGGCAGCAGTTTCCCAGTCATCCCAAGGGTCTTCTGACATAGTAAATTGAAGGGAGAAAAAGATGAAATATGTGGAGGGAATCCAATCACACGTTCAAAATATAAAAAAGAGGCACACACGCACATAACATACAGGCAGACCGAAAAGACAAGCCACACAAAAATTTATGATAATTTATAATTTTTTATATTTTATTTACAACATGTTATACACAAAAGACACGTAAAAATAGACTACAAACAGACGAAAGAGATCCTATTAAAATCAAAAAAGATGTTAATAAAAGATATTCACAAAAGAGGCAAAAAGTGAATAGATTTAAAAAAGAAAAGAAAGGCTCAGTGTAACTATGACATAAATAAACTAACATCACACCCGGTCGTCCAAAACGGTCAACCAAAATAAAGCGTTATAGGATATTGATTCGTTATCATCAACACCTTTCTTCCGTTCCATGCCTATTCACTTGAAGAATAATACTTACTGCTTGTACGTTATTTTTACCAAAAGGAAAACAAAAAAGATGTATAATAAAAAAGAGAACAAGGCTGCTTTCGTTTTAAATAGTTTTTGAAAAAAAAAATTTATTAAGAGAAATTAGTGACTGGAAAAAATAATAAATAAATTTAAGGTCAGCATTAAATTTTCAAAGTGAGTTCACTGTCAATAGCAGCCAATCTTGATTTGAGAGCGTCTACTTTTTGTAACTTTGACTCTAAAGATGCAAGTTCCTTTTCTACAGATTGTAATTGTTCACGGGTACCAATGGTCTCCCACTCCCATTCACCGTTGTTACCTGTGAGACGTAATAAGAAGCGATGGTATTTGAATAAAGCGGGACGATGCGAGATGGTCAACAAGGTGATATTCATATCCTTGGCATGAGAGTACATAAGACCCTCCACATCGGTACTGACAGCACTTGTACATTCATCTAATACAGCAAACTTGGGATGGTGATAGAACAAACGAGCCATACCAATCTATAGTCATGGTTAGCATGGTGTATTCTTGCTCAAGTACTACTACTAATAACTTACTCTTTGCTTTTCACCACCGGAAAAGACATCCTTCCATTCCTTCTTGGTTTCCCAACCGCCTTCTCTATCAGGAATATAAGCCAAATGAACGACTTCCAAAATATCCATTAATTCAGCATCTGTGCGACCAGCCTTTATCATGTCTTCCTTTGTGTGAGGATAAATCACTCTAATAAAGTGAATATGTGTGTGTGTGAGTGAAAAAGTCACAAGATAGAATTAGACCATTACCACACTTACTGATCTCTTAAGGAACCAAGACTCAAGTAAGGACGTTGAGGTATATAAAAGATATCACGATCTGAAGGTCTAGTCAAAGTACCCTCTACAATAATAAGAGTTAGAAAAGAGAGGGGGATACACACAGAGTAAAAAAAAAAATACTTTACCAAACACTGGCCACAAGGAGGCAATGACACGTGCAACAGCGGTCTTGCCTACACCGTTGGGACCTGTCACTAAGAGATGCTCACCGGGACGCACTTGTACATTCAAATTATTCACGAGCACTTCACCCACACGATCTTGACCAGGCGCAGGTGTGACAATAGGCACATTTTCAAAGGTGATACCATGTTCACCATCAAAAACGATTTTACCATTGATATTGGTAAGGGTATAAGCTTTCTTTTCTTTGGGTCCTTCGTACTTGCTATCATGAAGCGCGTGCAATACGGATAAGAGGTTGTAGGCACGGGAAGTGTAACCTGCGAGTTCGGCAAGTTCTTTGTAAGAGTACATCATACGTCCACCGGCGTCGGCCAAGGACATCATGAGTCGCTTGTTGGTGATAAAGCCCTTGGTACGAGCACCAATCTTGGCTCCCTCACTGTCCTCAGAGGGCTTCTCGCCTGTCAACGCAGTGGTCACCACGTCAGGAAGCGCAGCGGGGACAGCGTTGGCGATGGAAGAACCTACCAAGTGAGGTGTAAAGACAGGAATGGCACACATAATTAAACCAAATGCACCCCATGCATATTTGATTAAAAAAATCAAAAAAGATGTTAATAAAAGATATTCACAAAAGAGGCAAAAAGTGAATAGAACGTACACACTATAAGAGGTTGTAGGCACGGGAAGTGTAACCTGCGAGTTCGGCAAGTTCTTTGTAAGAGTACATCATACGTCCACCGGCGTCGGCCAAGGACATCATGAGTCGCTTGTTGGTGATAAAGCCCTTGGTACGAGCACCAATCTTGGCTCCCTCACTGTCCTCAGAGGGCTTCTCGCCTGTCAACGCAGTGGTCACCACGTCAGGAAGCGCAGCGGGGACAGCGTTGGCGATGGAAGAACCTACCAAGTGAGGTGTAAAGACAGGAATGGCACACATAATTAAACCAAATGCACCCCATGCATATTTGATTAAAAAGTCTTCAAACATATTGTAGCTGATACGGATCTTGTAGATGCTGTTGATATGTTTAATCAACTTCAAGTAGGTCTTGTTGAGGATAGAGTGCTCGAGTTCAGCACCGTTGTAAAATGCAATTTCTTCGGCATTAGTAATCAAACGTGTGTGAGCAGCACGGAAGTCACCCTAAGAAAAAAAAATACTGTGAGTACATAGCTCATAAATCGTGCTACATCCTGACAACATACCTCTAACTTGGCTTCGATGGCGGCTAATTTACCAAAGGAAGGAGTGACAGCACGGAGTAATCTGGCAGTGACAAAGTAATTGATGGTCAAACCCACCATACCCACTAAACCGATGGACTTTGTCAATTGATAGTTGAAAATGATGGTATCAAGAATGGGTTTAGCGAGGTTAGAGTATAATGAAGACAAAGTCTCACAGAACTTGGCCACATCCGTCGTAATAAATCTACATAGTAGAATATTGATTGAGTATTTCCTAAGGACTCTTGATATGCATTTCTCATCATCCACTTACTGGTCTGCACCTTGAATACGACTGTCTAAATTGATAGCCTTATAGAACGTCTTTTCATTATCAAGGTACAATTTGTGAATGTAGTCTGTTAAACGAGTTCTGAATCCAATAGATAACTTGGATTGTAAATAACGAATCTATAGAGTATTGTAGCTAAAATGTGAGTCACTCGTCCCCCTTTCCTTTCCTTAATTTCCATGTCAACGTACCATACTGTTTGTATAAGTAGCTGGAATAGCAATAGCAAACCAATACAACAGACCAGTCAAGAAACGTTTTCCGTGTCCATTTACCTATACACACAACGTATATTAACACACAAACACGCGCACACACTAAAAGTATAAAATACGTTACAAGGTCTCTCACGATTCTACCGTCTAAACGAGCGACGACGACAGACAAGTATGTTCTTAGAATGAGAAAGATGGAATGCAGCACTAATAAACCTGCTTCTTTTGTATGCCAGTTGGGGAAAAGAATGGCAGCGATGGAGGTAAGTTGACGTCTAAACTCTTTATTGACACCGACTTTTTGGTTAAAGTCAATGATGGGGAATAAAGAAGACAGATCGACTTGTTCCTTTTCACTGTTCTTTGCTTTTTTTGCTGATATTTGAAATTGTTGCTTTGCTTGATATAATCCAATGACAGCCGCTGCAAATAAACTTGTGCTCGCTAATTTATTCTGTCGAAGCCATGAATAAGAATCCAATGGCTTGGAGAAAGTTTGCATCTTTTTTTTTGTGTATTTATTAGATAAAAAAAGGATATGAAAGAAGAGAGATATTAAAAAAATAAAAAGTGATCATTTTTCTCACATGAAAATTATACGGCAAAAAAAATGCATGTGATTTGTAAAGTGGTCCCCCTATTGTTGTGTGTGTGTGCGGTGTGAAATTTATTATTTATCTTCGAGTGGCAGAGTTCCATGCAGCATTGACGGCGACGTCACGAACTACATTTGAACGTCCCATATGTGAATAAGCTTCAGATTTGGCTTCACTAAATGTATGTCCAGCTGCTTTATAGTGGTCATAGGTCACTTTATACAAATAAACTGCCAAACATCCCATGGACAACCAACAAATAGTAGCCAATAACGTAAGCACACCAGGTCCATAGTAATGATTGGAGAATAAAGATACTAACAAGATTAAGCCAGCACCACCACTACAAGGAATAGATTACGTAAGCAATCACTTATCTCAGTGTATAAATACAAACTACTTACGTTGATTCAATACCAATGGCCATGTAAAAGGTATACAAAATATGGAATCCATTAAACACAAAGAAAAAGACTATAGCAAGTTAGTAACACATCCACTGTAATAGTAGTAGTAATAATAGGTAACTCACAGTAATACAATGAAGTTTCCTTCATATAAGCATTATACACAGGTCGGTACCATAAAAAGAAACTAGCCAAGGTATGCGTAAATAACTCTGTCAAAGCCACACCCATACTGGAAGGAGCGCCCTTAATCTCTTCCGGATGAGAAAATAACACCCAAAGACAAGCAAAGAAATTAATCAATAAAGTCACCAAAAACAATAACCATTCTCTGTACAACCATAACACTCGTTGCTGATGTTGTGCTGGAATCTCTGCAACAATATTCAAATACAAGATGGGGAAACAAGGTGGAAAGTTATTAGCCCCTCTCATACCACCGGAACGTTGTCTTTGCTCTAAATCCCTTTCTCTATCTGCCAACTCTCGTTCCTTTTGACGAAGTGCCTCTTCTCGTGCTTGTAAATTGGCATCCGGTTGTTGTTGCTGTTGTGGTGGTGGCATGGTCAACGTACCATACTGTTTGTATAAGTAGCTGGAATAACGTACACACTCCCATACTGGAAGGAGCGCCCTTAATCTCTTCCGGATGAGAAAATAACACCCAAAGACAAGCAAAGAAATTAATCAATAAAGTCACCAAAAACAATAACCATTCTCTGTACAACCATAACACTCGTTGCTGATGTTGTGCTGGAATCTCTGCAACAATATTCAAATACAAGATGGGGAAACAAGGTGGAAAGTTATTAGCCCCTCTCATACCACCGGAACGTTGTCTTTGCTCTAAATCCCTTTCTCTATCTGCCAACTCTCGTTCCTTTTGACGAAGTGCCTCTTCTCGTGCTTGTAAATTGGCATCCGGTTGTTGTTGCTGTTGTGGTGGTGGCATGGTCTTGTTGTCGGTAGGAGTTCCGAAAGGGTCACGGCTGTCCGAGACATGATGGAAACTACTGCTTCCGTTGAAATCATTTAAAGGCACATCTTGCTCATCTCGTGAATATGACTCCTCCACAACTCGATTAGAACTTAAAGCAGAAGTAATAGAAGGGTCTTGGAACGGATTTGAAGGATCCTCAAAGGGACTCGTTGCCAAAGGTTGATGAGACATTTTCCTCTTAACTTGTTACTTGGTTACTGAAAAAAAAGAAAAAAAAGCTTAAATAACCTTTTTTGGGTTATTAAAAATGTCGGACAAACAGTAGAAAAGCTTAGCATCTCGTAAATGAAAAGTCATAAGTAGTAAGTAGTGTCCGTAGTAAATCACTCAATTAGACCAAGTGTAAATGAATGACAGGGAGATAAAATCACTAGCGAACCAGGTTGCTTGAGCATAGCACGAATACTCCCTTCCAAATCATATTCGTGTTACACAGCATTTACTACTGATATCCTTGAGACTTGAAATTATAGATTTCCAACTTCTCTCTTCTTTCTTTCTTCTTTCTGTAAAGATAACACAAATGGACAAGTTCTTTTACAAGGCGTCCCTTTTACTAGGTGGACATGTAGCACCGGATCATTTGAAGCTAGCCTTCTCCATCTTTTCAACCTATCCCTGTGCCATGATCTTTAAACGGATACAGTCAAAGCAGCTCAAGCATCTCTTTTCTATCGTATATACCACTTACATTATGGTCTTCCTACTTAGGCTCTACTTTGGCTTTATCCATATTACCACCATTGGCATTATATCCTATGTTCTCATGAAATACTATCACGGCCCCAAAGTAGCGTGGATCAACTTTACGCTCGTCATGCTCAGTATGTCTATCTGGTACGTAATAGGATTCATTTTTACAGAGACATGAACTTCATACTCACCCATGTGCTTCATTTTCTGTAGCCACATTGGTCGTCAATGGAAAGGAAGGGAAGGTGATACTGAACTTGATTATTCAGGGGCTCTCATGATCATCACTATCAAACTCTCTTCTTACGGCTTCAATGTACTGGACGGTCGCATGACAAACGAAAAACTTACAGATCATACTCGACAAATGAAAATCGAAGGATATCCCACACTCTTGCAATATTTTGGATGGTTGTTTTATTTTGCTGGGTTTTTAGCGGGTCCAAGTTGTGAGTACATGGATTATATTCGCCTTACGGAAGAAAAAAGAGTTGCTCCTTTAAATGAGTGGTATCCTGCATTAAGACAATTCTGTAAAAGTTTCTTGTTTATTGCCGGCCTGGTGTTCCTTGCACCCACTTTTAATTATTTTCAGGCTTTGTCGCCGGCATGGTCGCAAAAGTCCTTTTGGTACAAGTAAGTTGTGTGGAGGGGTTAAATGCGACTAAACAAGAGAACTAAGTGGAACTTGTAGAATGCTTTTCATTCAGGTTTCTGCAGTGTTGACTCGCTTTAAATACTACTGCATTTGGTATCTTGCGGAGGGCGCTTGTATTTTATCCGGAGCAGGTTTTAATGGCTATGATAAGGATGGAACACCGCTATGGAATAAACACACCAATGTAAACGTACTCAAGTGTGAGTTTGCTCAATCGTACAAGCAATTGACTGAGAATTGGAATATCGGAGCAAACCACTGGCTTCGTCACTATGTCTATTTAAGATTCAATCCTCCTGGATCTGGTATCTCCACTTTAAAAACTTACATCGTCTCCTCCCTATGGCACGGATTTCATCCTGGATTTTACAGTAAGTTAGCTCTAGCTTGATTTTGAAGTAGATACCAACATGGACGTTTGCACAGTGTTCTTTATGATTTCTTCTAGTTTACAAGTACTCTCAAGACAGATTCGTAGAACAGTGCGTCCACTCTTTATGTCACCAGATGGCACACAGCCCATCCGATACTGGAAATCGTTTTACGATGTATGCACTTGGGTGGTGTCGATGGGTTTATTAAATATGATGGTACCCTGCTTTGACCTTCTCCACGTCCCCAAAATCATGCATGTATGGCGTGAAATTTACTTTTGTCATTTTATCATTGTGGCAATAGGAGGCGCCATCTACTTTTCTGCAAAACCCTTTTTGATTTCAGTGCAAAAGAAGCGAGTGGCTCGCTATAAAGCCTCTCAAGTCGGAGTGAAGGAAGGAAAGAAGGAAGAGGTAAATATTGTAGATAGCTTACAAGTTAAACACAACAAGAGTGATTAAAGAGAATATTTTATTCATTTTCTTTTGCTATTGCTATTGCTGCTGCTGTTGTTGTTGTTGCTGTTGTTGCTGTTGATGGTGCTGCTGTAGTAACGTAGTCGTTGACTTTTTACTTTTAATCATGATTAATGATAAAAATGTAAATATCACAGTAAAGAGTAAAATCATAATTAATAAGGGTATCTCAATAGCGTATTTCCATGCTGGAAAATAGTTGTGTGAGGGATGGCCTTCATCCACAAATGGCTTTATAAATTGAATCAGTGATGCGTTCCAAATAAGGCAATCAAAGTGAACATACCATAATTAACGTCCAGGTGGAATAGTACACAAATAAGGCGACAGTGGAAAAGAAGGCAATCGCCCCCACTGCTTTATCTGTGGCCTACGTCGTTCGTTAGTTTTAGTTACATGTCAAGTCGTGACACATGTCGAAATTTACCATGAAATGTTGAAAATGGTTGAAAAAAACCAAATTATATCCGTGTCAGCTCGTAATTTGATGAGGGCTCCACACAGCTAAAATTTAAAGTCACGCCCAAAGGCATGTGTGGATGTTTCGAATCCAATTCTCGCTTACTTTCCGTAAACCCCTTTAACTTATAAACTTGTATACATTATGACCAGAGCAACAGAAGCATATACCGTTGGCGCTATTGCCATTGCAACCTACTTTGTACTTTATTTTGGTATTATCCCATTACCTGAAACAGTTCAAGATAAAGTCATTCCTGTCGTAAGTGTAGAATAAGAGTCATAATACGCGTTTCAAGGTATAGAAACTAACAGTGAATCGTGTAGCTTCCATGGTGGGCTCTCATCACCTTTGGCTGCTACTGTCTTAGCAACATTGGTTCAGCCATGTATACCTTCCGTGATTGTCCTGAAGCCTATCAAGAACTTATGAGTGTAAGTGGAGTGAAAGAATGGAAGCGAGAGAAGAATAGTGTGACTAATGCCATTTAAATCATGTAGGAGATCTCTCAAGCAAAAGCTGATTTACAGTCCAAAGGAATGCAACTTAATTAGATCATCAGCAAAACTATAAATTATCAGCAATCATGACTTGAAACAATAAAATCTGCTTGACATGAGAGCATCACGATTCCCTATCTCACTCTCCTCTTCTCTCATCCCCCTCCCCCCATTTCTCGTCCATTTTGCATAATGAATGTCCCATATTTATATATAATTATTCAAAATGAGCAAATTTATTTTGGTAATTGTTAAAGATTAACAAACTAAAAAAATTTAAGCAGAGGCCTCAGCTTGAGCACGGGGAGCACGAGGACCACGGTTCTCACGACGACCACGACGGACATCAGCTTGAGCAGCGACGGGGTTGGTGACTTGGACACCGGGGAGGTTCTCAAAGTTGATAGCCTTGAGGAGTTCCTTGGTCTCGGGGTCAACCTCGATGAGAGAGGTATCCAAAGCAGAGAATTCGGGAACGTAGTTATCACGACGTTCACGTTCCTCTTCTTGCAACTTGAAGGAGATACCGCGGACGGGACCACGAGAAATACGCTTCATCAAGTGGGTAGTGAAACCAGCAATCTTGTTACGGAGACGCTTAGATTGAATAATGGTGACTTCGTCAAGGATCTTCTTGTTGACTTGGAAGTCCAAAGTGAGACGAGGATAGTACTTTTCGATGACGACACGAGAAGCCTTCTTGACAGTCTTAGTTCTATAGTAGTTTAAGAAATATGTATTAGTTTCATTGTCGTTTACAAAAGTTTGAGTGTTGAAAGAATGTGGAATCTTGAGATCTACTGAAATTTTGTCTCTTCAAACTTTATCGTTCCAAGAATCAATCTCTCATGATAGTAGTCAAAATCCAATTCATCCATTGCATCGATATATACCTAACGCGACCCTATTAAATCATCCATCCGTTAGTTGACTGTTCGTTATCATCTGAAATGTCACATTTGTAGTCTTTACCATTGTATCTACTTATGATGGATTAAAGAGGAGGATCTTTAGGAATACATCAAGCATTATTTCATAAATACAGGTTTTTTTTTTTTAGTCTCAGCCGGACAATCCAATACTTCGGTCCGGACTTTTTTTTTCATTTATTTTTTTTATTATTCAAAACATGCTGTCTTTCCTCAAGGTAGTTGCTTGCGAGAGCGAATCGTCTTGTTCCTCTTCCACTGCTGCTTCCCTTTCATTCACTATGTTTTGCAGCTCAATAAATACGCTGTCATCAATATAATATGTCTTTAATACGAGCTCAAGAATTTGATTTCTGGCTTCAATCTTCTTCACTCTTTCTAGCAATAAATGCGTATCCATATCAGTCGAAATATCTTGAAATGCTCTCGCTTTTTTTCCTTGTTCCAATCCATAATCAAGCTCGAAGGGAGTAGCCTCGTGTATAGAGGTAGACGATAGATCTTCAACTCTACCGTGCCTGTTTAATTGATTGTGCCTGTTGAACATATCTGAAAATCTTGAGTGGACAGGAGTCTGTAACGGCAATTCCGTGTGATTTGGTAACAAAAAGTACTTAGTTAGGTTTTTCTTGCTTCCCTTTCTATTGACAGAAAAAAACTTTGCGCTTTGAACCAGACCCCATGGCGCATTGGGCGTGGTGCCAAACAACATCACTTCAAAGAAAAATAGAATACCAATGACACCACCCAGCACACCAATAGCAGAGACAATCGTGGTATCTCTCTTTTCAGTGATGATGGTGTCAAAAAAAATACTGGGTGACACATTGATTAAACCTGGTAAACTGACTGCTGAGTCATTCGCACGCATTAAACTCCCAATTCTGGTGGCGGCCGATTCGGTGTGTGATATACTTAAATGTGTCTTGATGTTGTATTTTGGAAATATTCCAACATAATTCCACAAACTAGTGGGGTCTATTTCTTGTGTTGTAACGGTTTTGAATTGAATATGTAGATCCGAATCCACACGCAAACTCACTACTTGATCGAGTGTATCAGCGGTGGTACCACTAAACATTTCAATGTCCATCCAGTTGTCCATAACATTCGCATCGTACCCTTCAATTGTTTCATTGAAAAAGATCACTCTATTCGGGTTTTTTTCCGGCTCGTAAAATTGGATGTGAATTCGTTGATTGTCACTCGTAAATTTGCCTGACTTTGTGAATGTTAGCTTGGCAGCAGACCTGGGTACCGTAGAGCCGCCGGTAGCGTTACTTCTGTACATCTCACAATACACTTTTTCCCAGTACTCATTTTCAAAAGAAGGAGCAAATATAACTTCATCAAGTCTATCAAATGTGGTGCAACCGGAATCTAGAGAAGGTGCATCGCGGTTGTAGCAACTCAGTAATGGTGTATCTCTATAAAATGACCATCCTGTGTAACAGAATCGAATATCTATATGCATTTCATAATATTGAGCATTTGCCGTAATTATTATATCTTATACTCCACTTACCAGGAAATGTGATGTTATACTTTTCATGAATTTCTGTAGTAGATGATACTGAACTGTTTATAATGTTATACACAAAGTAATATATGAATCCCAAGAATGCAGCAATTAGTAGTATCCTCGCTACTAATCTTGAAACTTGTGTGGTGTGGGATTCTCCTGCTCTAAAAAAGATGATGTACCTATTGATGAGAACCAAGTACACACCATGACAATTTAATCATATACTAACCGTCTATGCCAAAGAAAAAAAGGCAAAGCAAGACGTCCACTAAATATTCCTCTCTTTGATCTACTCATTTGAACCAGAATATGAACGCCCAGAAGAAGAACCGACGTAACGCAAAACAAAGTTATAAAGAAACTGGAGGTTGATGCTGATTCACTAAAGCTATTTGCATTGGAATAGCTACTGTAGGCGATAGAGGGAACGTACACAACTTCGACAGAGCCACTTTGATTTTCTTGAAAATTGTTCTCAGAATCATATGATGGTAATAGTATTACATCTAGGTCAGACACAACCGTGGAAGTTTGTTGATACATTTTTCCTGCTTGGATGACGAGATATTTATCAAGTAGAATTGCAGAATTTGCATAGCTTCTTGGAGTGGCATAACTTTCATCCTTCTCCTTATGATATGTATCAACATTTAACCATGTATTATTTTGTAAATTCAAAATATCGATCTTTGTAAAAGCGAAGCTTGTTCCTGACTCATCTTCACCATAGCCGCCGAAGAAGTAGGCAAAATGCGGAGTACCATTTTTCTGTACAGACGTCTGCGCGGTGACTCCCTCCATGCCAGGCTTGCTGTATTCGGTGATCAGTGTTCTATTTTCGACCCAGCTTTTGCTTCCGGTGTCGAGAATCATCATATTTTCACCACCATTATATCTTAAACCTGAGATCCTCCCGTATATGGAACCTATGGTGTTGTTTCTGTGATACCACATGTATTATGTCAGTGCTATCAGGATAAAATTGTGACAGTGAGGATGTACTCAACTTACGGCATGTTAAAAGAGCAACCTTGAATTGATCTATAATCAAACCCATTATTATTGATTACACCATACGAATGAGATGGTATGTCATAATACCAAGAGGTGCTTAGTGCAACTGTATCGTAATTATTGTAAAAATCTGCTCCACCCAAAGTATATATGACTTGATCATGTAGCACTGTGGTGTGTCTTGCCCGCATACGAAAGACACTCGAATTATCTTTTGGATACGATGGAATGCTGATACTTGTGTTCCATGTATTTGTAGTAAAATCAAAGATGTAAGGACGTACAACAGTCTTGGTGAGAGGGCTTTCAGAATTTTCATTTGCATAATCATGAGCTAAAATCATCATTTGATTCTCATTGATCATGACTGCTCCGCAGTAAGTGCAATTTGGGCCTTCATTTACTTGATCCACCAATGCCAAAGTAACCAAGTCATTTCCAGCATCAAAAGTATATTTGTACATCCTGTTTGTGCTGGTGGTCACATCTTCGGGACCGTATTGCCCTCCGTAGATGTACAGCGCGTCTTGATAAACAACAGTAGAGCTACCCAACATTCTTGGGCTGAATTTTATTTCGTTATTGTCGATGTGAATAGGGTACCGTGCATATGCCTCTGGTGCCAGGAGAAGAATAAGAGTGAGAAGGTACAAAAAATTGATACGTCTGGTTGGTAAAATCCGCATTGGTTTATTGCAAGAGGTACTGACGAATGGTTGGAAGAAAAAATACATACATAGATGACCTTTGTTTCGAAAATTTATCAACTTCTTTGTATAATCCAATGTCTAAGCCAAGCTGTGCCGAGTCTTCTCCAAGTAAATATTGTTCTCAATTAGGAATATATCAAAAGAAGGTACTCGGAAATGCACTTTGGTACAGCTTCTTATTTTAAAGAGGGATAGATGCTTTCTTCTCAATTCAACATGTATATTTAAGCATTGTCCTATAAGAAATAAATATCTGCGTATATGGCATCCCAAAAACGACTATCCTCTATTTAAATATATGGATGCAATATTTTCAATAAACAAGAAACGCCCCAAATTTTAAGATCGTGTTACTATGATGTGGCGAAAGGTCCCATTCCTAGAATTTCTCATGGACTGCCATGAATCGCAGATGAGATAAAATTTTCTTTTGCAATATCCAATTATTGGTATAGAGAAATGTAATAATAAAATGAAAAACCTTAAAAGATGCAAGCGAGCAACATTCTTGAAGGAATGATAACATTTATGGAAGTAAGCTAGTATTTGAAAGATACGGTAGTAGGTTATTGTATCATAAAATGACCAAGTCTATGTATCAACGAAGCGGCTTGTGTATATAAATAGTACTTTCATTAGTTTGACACATATGTTATTATGTGCGAAAAATGTTTGATTGCTTGGAAGAATGATACGTATGTAGCTCTGGTATTTACTTGATGTTTCATCATTGACTAGTACGTAGGCCATCAACACGATTTCCAGTATATACGTAGCTTTTAAACGATTATGTACATAGCCTCTCTGTTGCTATATACTCACACTCATGTTTACAATGATTATATATGTATTATAAACATCGAAATATGTATCTATCCGAGAAAATCTGTGTGGATAAAGACTCCCTCACTTGGATTACATATTAAAAAATAGAATGACCGACGTTTGCATTTTATTTAGAGTTGATCCTAATCCGGAGCTTGAAATGCTTTGCAAATAATAAAAATGAAGTCGTCTGATCTCTTCTTCGAAAAAGTCCGTCCAATACGCCTTCCATAAGACCTACGACTTTTTCTCCACACTCGTTGAAGATGTGTTTTTGTTCACATTTTCATAATAAAAAGTGTTTCGATTCATCTCTTCACAGTAGTGTATACTGAAGTTTGGGAGGAAAAGAAGCTGAATCACCATAAACAATTATTTTCCTTTAATTATCACAGCTTCACTTTAAACATTACAATACGATCATGTTGGACTGCACTGACAAGTTCGAATCTGGAAAATTGAATCACCGACGTTGACTTTTTAATAACGGGACCTCTGCTCAATCACTTCCACCTTTGTTGGTTAAATGGTAAGAATCGTGAATCCTCAAGTTCAGGAATCTAAAGTAATTATCAAATGGAGTGCTTAACTAAGGCTTTTTTTTTCTGTATTATTTAGTCCGTATTAATTGAAACATCTCTTGGCGATCTTGTCATCGATCTATATACCGAAGAGTGCCCACGAACTACACTCAATTTCTTGAAACTTTGTAAAATTAAATATTACAATTTCTCTCCCTTCTTTAATGTACAAAAGGATTTTATGGCACAAACTGGTGATCCCACTGGAAAGGGTGATCAAGGCGAGTCAATTTATGGCATTTTGAACGGACCTTCTCAACGTTACTTTAATGCTGAAATCAATCCAAAGTTAAAGCACAAAAAGAAGGGCATGGTGTCAATGGCTGTTGCTCAGGACGCGTCGATTGAAAGTGGAGGCGTTAGTGGAAGTCAATTTTTTATCACATTAGCGGACGACTTGGACTACTTGGATGGTAAATATACACTATTTGGGGAAGTTGCTGAAGGATTTGAAGTTTTAGACAAAATGAACGAAGCCTTTTGTGATGAGAAAGGACGACCATTCCGAGATATCCGCATAAAACACACGGTAGTGCTTGATGATCCGTTCCCTGACCCAGAAGGTCTTCAAGTACCCGACGAATCCCCTTTGCCTACCAAAGAGCAAATGGAGTCTATGCGTATTGCTGACGACGAGGATTTAGAGGAAATAGGAGACCCAGAGGAGATAGAAAAAAGAGTTAGAGAAAGAGAGGCAAAGGCACATGCCCTCACCTTAGAAATGATTGGCGACTTGCCTTTCGCTGAAGTCAAACCACCAGAAAATGTTCTCTTCGTTTGTAAACTGAACCCCGTCACAAGAGATGAAGATTTGCAAATGATTTTCTCGAGATTTGGACCTATTCATAGTTGTGAAATTATCCGTGATAGACAAACTGGTGATTCTCTTAGTTATGCTTTCGTTGAATTCGAGAATAAAGAAGATGCAGAAGAGGTATAATTCAATGGGGAATATGAAATACAAAAATTATCAACTAACGCAATTTGCACTTTTCATCAGGCGTACTTCAAGATGCAATCAGTGCTTATCGATGACCGTAGAATCCATGTCGATTTCTCACAATCAGTTTCTAAGCTGCACAAAGATTGGATATCCAAGAGGACTGGAAATAAGGAATCTATGGGCGGATTCGATAATTTGCAGAAAAGAACTCGATACAGAGAAGGCGAAGGTCGTAGTCGTGGTGAAGGTTACGATTTAGTCTTTGACACAGATAAAAGAGACAGTAAAAGACATAAGAATGATGATGATAAATACCGCCATAGAAGCTCTTCAAATAGAAATGGAAGAGATGATGACCGTAGACGGGACGATAGAAGAGCCGATGATCGTAGACGAGACGATAGAAGAAGTGATGACCGTAGACGAGACCACGACAGACGCAGAGATCACAGAAATGATGATCGTGACAGAAGAAGAGACGATGATAGAAGAAGAGGTGATGATAGAAGACGATAAAGATCAGCTTTTCCTTACATGGAACTGAATTAATAAATACTTTTGTACATAAAACACTTTATTATTGGGTGATGGGGTAATGGTAATTGTTGGACATGACTTGCAATGCGGTGTCTGTATTTGCTCTACTTTTCAAAATTTGTATTGAACGTATCATATGGTAATGCGATGCTGCAACATAAGCTCCCTGCGGGGGTATATAAAATATTAATTTCTGCATAAAGAATGATCAAAATCAAATACGTACGCAAGTTACGGTATCTCGAATCAGAGCACCCAACATCACCATTTGATTTAATTTACTTTGCAGTGAACACAATTCTGCAACTATTACAATGGATGTATGCGCCCCGGAAAGTCTCTGCAAACAATTTTGTTGCACTGTGTCACCAGTGAATACCATGTCTGCAATTGCGATTATTTGATTTCCACAAGTAAATGTAAAAAAGAACACACCAGGACGCCAATACCAGCTGGCAACAGACAATTTTGACTGGGTGATTAAATTAAACAAAGACATAGACTTATTAGTGTCATTCTAGTGGTAAATACAAATTTAAGTTTTCACATACCGTGGTAAGCACTACCAGATCAACTATCAAGCAAAACATCATCATACTTCCAATTAATATCTGAAATCCATATTGTATTGGTATGCCATATGTCTCAGAGCTTTGTTGGTGAGAGGCTACATATAGGTCCATGTATGTAATCAGAAATAATAAGCAGAATGTATGAAGGTTACAATGTCTGATTACATACCTATTCCGGTAGAGGCATCATAAATGCTTCCAAACGTGCATATCTGTAATATGTAGTCATTATTTCAGGTGAAAGAGTAAAAAGTTAATATCAAGAAAGTGCGCAGTATATGAAATAACGTTAGACGAACCGTATACATTATATTCAAACTTATTGATAATACTTTACACCAAAAGTAAACATCAATCAAATTTGTCTTCCAGGAGTTGTAGTGTGGTGTGTGTGCACCGCCATCGTTTGTTAAAGGCATACTGTTCAACTTTGAAACTATGTATGGTGATATGTAGCACCTATTTTCGTTAAAATTAAGGAAGAGCGGTAAAAGCGATCCAAATAATGAAAAAAAAGAAAAGATCATAAAGCCAACATTATTGTTTAGCATAAAATTTTCATTCTGCCCAACGATATATACAACATGTAAAATGATGATGAAAGAATTTTTGTTGTGTGTTGAAACAAAAATTATTCAGCATTGTCAAATATCTTGCAAAAGTCAATTATTATATATCCCATGGCGCCAGGTATAAATGCAAGTGCAAGAATATGTACATATTACTGTCTTATTTTAAGTGGCTGATGTTTTTACGATGTATGTGAATGGCATTTTATTGTGGGTTTTTAATGCTTAAATAAGGATAAATATCTAGTACATATGTATGTGGGGGAAATAATAAGCGCAACATGGGAAAAGGTTGCAAATAATATATAAATATAAATTATCTTCTTTGCTTCCTATACAGGTATGCGAACAAGATGAACATAAATACGTTAAAAATGGTATAAAGGCAAAGGATACCAAAGTTTCTCCATCTGTTTGAAAAGTGCCATCCTATTTTCTCTTCGTAAAACTCGTTGCCTACAGTGTATTGACAGTAATTACAATAGTCTGTACTATTAGGATTTGCTATATAGCCAAGACCACCATCATCAAAAAAGCTTGCCATGTATTGCCCGCATGTCTGTCCGGGGGGTGCCTTGATCTTGATAAAGTCGCCTTCGCCGCAAACTACCTTGACACCTTCTAAGGCATTAGTGATGAAACCTTCTACGAGGTAGTGGTACGGATCAAGCCAATACATCCAAGAGCTCCAGAACGCAGGCATAGACATCGGTGGTTGGAAAATACCAGCAAATAAAAGCAAGATGATGATAAAGAACGGGTTGACTACAGCAGCCATAGTACCGGATTCGCAGAAAGCTGCAACCGCAAGTCCCATGATGACAGAGTGGAGGAAGTAAACTACAACCAAGATAAAGAAGTAACCAACACGTTCGGACTCATTCACCAATCCCGTGGTCCAATAGAAAAAGAACATATAAGTAGCGGAAAGTGCAATCAAATAGGGTATCTCTACAAGGATGATGGACATCGCAAAAGGCAGCCACCCATAATATTTACTGGCGTATTCCCGACGGAACCAAGTTCTTTCTTGCATAAATCGAGGCTGAATCAGAATAATCAAGGAATTACCATTAAATAGGATTGACAAAAGACCAAACAGACGATTTTGCAAATCAGTAGGTGTACTTCCCATTTTCCAGAAGGTGAAACCAGTGATTAACCCAATAAAGCAGACATTACAAAAGCGACCCATATTGTAAGAGGGGGTACGCCACCAAGACAAGCTCATGCGGCCATAAACCAAACGGAGCTGTTGCCAGAACGGAAGTGCATACGTAAGCACCTCTCTCTTTACTTCATGATCAACAGTGGTATGAATTGTTTCTAATTCTTGTTCAAGAGCAGCAGCTTCAGGTGATTTAGCCCAGATTTCAGACCAATCCTTGGTTGATTTACTTGCAGTACCAGCGCCAACACACTCAAGAATATACTCAGCAGGGTTAGCCTCAGGAGCGCAAGTAGGCCCTCCATTTGATTCAAAGTAGTCAATCATAGTACGAGAGTCTTTGCCAATTTCACCAAAGTAAGCAGTCTTACCACCACGCATAAGTAACAGGAGATGATCAAAATGTTGGAACAAAGTAGCAGATGGTTGGTGAATGGTACACAAAACAGGCCATCCAGCATCAGCAAGTTTACGAATAAAGCGAATGATATTGGTATGCCATATGTCTCAGAGCTTTGTTGGTGAGAGGCTACATATAGGTCCATGTATGTAATCAGAAATAATAAGCAGAATGTATGAAGGTTACAATGTCTGATTACATACCTATTCCGGTAGAGGCATCATAAATGCTTCCAAACGTGCATATCTGTAATATGTAGTCATTATTTCAGGTGAAAGAGTAAAAAGTTAATATCAAGAAAGTGCGCAGTATATGAAATAACGTTAGACGAACCGTATACATTATATTCAAACTTATTGATAATACTTTACACCAAAAGTAAACATCAATCAACGTACACACTAAATGTTGGAACAAAGTAGCAGATGGTTGGTGAATGGTACACAAAACAGGCCATCCAGCATCAGCAAGTTTACGAATAAAGCGAATGATATTGAAAGAGCTCTGAGCATCGAGACCAGAAGTAGGTTCATCCAAGAAAAGAAGCTTGGGCTTTCCAACGAGTTCAATAGCAATAGTGAGACGTTTACGCTCTTCAACCGAGATACCAGCATTCTCTTCGAGATCACCAATAAGAGCATCACCAATTTTTTCCATTTCCAAAAGTTCGAGAATTTGTTCTACGTATTCATCTTTTTCACTCTTGGGAACATCAGCAGGTTGACGAAGATATGCAGAAAATTGAAGAGCCTCACGGACAGTAGCATTAGGGTTATGAACATCCATTTGTTCACAGTAACCAGTAAGACGCTCAAAGTCACCAGCCAGGTTTTCGCCATTCATGTAAATGTGACCGTCAATAGTACCAATAGTCTTCCTTCTAGCTAGAACATCAAGTAAAGTAGTTTTACCGGCACCAGAAGATCCCATTAAAGCAGTAAGGTGGCCAGGCTTTACAATACCAGCAACATCGTTCAAGAGTTGACGACTGCCACCTTTGACGGGTACGGTATAATTCACATGGTGCCAAGAGAAAGTAGTCCCGTCAGTGATTGCCTCCAATTCATGGTTTTCGAAATCGTTGGCGCTTTGTTCCATCTTCTTTTCATCAGATACAGCCTTAGGCGAGAACCCCTTTTTGTAGACTTTGGTAATTGTGCCTTCCTTCTTAAGACTAATGAATTCCATAGCAAGACAAGTGAGTGCAGTGAAAAGCAAAAAGAGAAGCACAACAGCTACAAAATTGATCCATTGTTGCCAAGTATAAATAGCGTAGTGTCGGGCAAGATAGTCTTCACCTAAAACATAGTTTGTTCCAGGATCACCGCCAGGCAAAATGCATGATCTATAGGCCTGTTCATTGTAATCAGGGCCATAAGGGACTGCATTAGCACCGTTACAATCAAACTCCAAACCATTCATCTCAATAGACATCACAACCTTGTAACCATAAGCCATGGGATTGATCCAATAAAGCCAAACAAACCAAGGATGCATGTTGGGATAGGGAATCTGATAGCCAATGTATATGATGAAAGCAACAAAGAAGATACTTGAGATTTGAGATGCAGTATAGAAGTTAGGACTAATAGAGCCCCAAAAGCGGAAGAAACTATTCATGCACATGATCATAAAAGTGACAGTGATAAAGAAAGAGAAAAACTATGAAAATTCGTGGTTAATATGATGTCAACGATTATTGGTATAGCTCTGTATACTTACTTTTCCAGCATCAAGAGCAAGACCCATCATGAAATAAACACAGAGCTCAAAAACAATAGCTTGAAAAATGGCCAGAGGGAAATCAATAATGACCTGGGACAAATAAAAAGCAGACGGATGATAAAGAGCAAAATGCTTATGCTTTTCCAATACGCGGCGACCCTCCATAAATGCAGGTAATTCAGACTGAGCAACAAAAGCGTTGAAAATGATGAAGAAACTCAAAGCACCAGCCCTGGAAAACGCGCCATTACCATCACGAGGCATCATGTAGAAAATGGAAGCACAAATAAGACCTTTGACAATAATGTCGGTGTAGCGAGTAATGAGAGAGTTCTTGTCACCCCAAATAAGCTGCCATTGGCGTACAGTGAGCGCCTTGACTTGTTCGTAATAACTAATAGCAAATGGAGTATTGTGTGCTTCTTTGAATGCTTCTTTGAAAGTTTCGTAAGGCTTGTCGATATCAATCTCTCTCTCGTAGTGATCGCGTTCCAAAAGCATTTCAGAGTATGTTGACGACTCTTTATATACCTTTTCAAATTGTACAGCGTTAATAGGAACTTGGCCAGTAAAGTCCGGCCGAACTTCCCTTTCATTCAAATTACAGAGACCAGTGAGGAAATCCGGTGTAGACTTTCTTGGAGGACAATAGAAACCCATATTGACGAAATAGTCTTTAGCAGTAGCAGTGGGACCAAAGTAAATACACCGACCTTCATCTAAAATCATGACTTTGTCAAACAATTCAAAGATACTATCAGAGGCTTGATATAATGTAGAAATAGTAGTCTTTTTCATGATATCAGTCATGATACGTAAAGAACGAACATAATCCAAAGCAGAAGAAGCATCTAAACCACGAGTGGAACAATCCCAACAATTGATAGAACTATGAGTAGTCATTTGCTCAGCAATTGAGAGACGCTTTCTTTCACCACCAGAGAGACCACGAACAAAAGCATTACCAACCATTGTATCCATTTGTTTGGTGAGGCCAAGCATATTACCAAGCATGTACAAGATCTTGCTAATGAACTCTTCTTTAGATTCTCCAGGAATACGAGTAGCGGGAGTTTTATTCTTGAGAGCGAATCTTAAAGTCTGCTGAGTTGTCAAAGTAGGATAGTGAAGATCTTCTTCCTCATTATAACATACTTCTCCTTTAAAGTATTTACCAAAGTCTTCGGCATTGATGCCACAATAGTTCACTTCACCCTCGATATTGGTATAAGCAGCACGCATATTAGCAAGCACCCTAAGTAAAGTAGAACAGCCAGCACCAGGACGACCAAGAACTAAAAGCATTTCACCTGGCTTACAGAAACCATTGTTGTCGTTCAAAATTGTAAAGTCAGTTCCTGAATGCTTTCCCCATTTCCAGAATTGTAAGAAACTTGTCACAACAGACCAGTTAGTAGCAATGGATCTTGCATCGGCACCAAGACCTTCGACCTTCAAGTTTTTCCAGGTAACGCCCATATTCTTTGCTTTTAGGCCAGCTGCAATAAGTTGAGAGTGTTGTTGGGATAGATATTCGGTCAAATCAAACTCTTGAGTATGTGTTCCTTTTTCAAGGTCAGACGAAGATTTGACAGATCTTTGTGTTAGCTCACGCCGAACTGATCTATATTCCTCCAGGGCATCATCGATATCAACAGCATTGCCACCAGCTTCACCATAACCACCTGCACTTAATGTTCTGGAAATGTTGTAATAAGGGTCATGATCTACACCAATAACAGTCCCTTCAACACTTGAGCGAGCGGAGCTCATTTTATTAGGTTGGTCAATCGAAGTACGATAGGATTTACTTGTGTCCATAACTTCTTTATTTACGTAATTGAATAGTATATAAAAAAAGAATGAATCAAAAAAATCAAACTTGTCGTTGTAATGTAAGTAAGCAATTGATTTGTTGGCTCTTTCGACTTGTTGAAGAAGTGAATTTAGTTTAAATGAAGTAAGAACAGAATTGTTTGCGAAGAAAAAATGAAAAAATATTTTCGAATTCAGTAAAATTTGTTCTTTTTATACTTTTTTAGATCTGATCCTTACCGAATACTACTATGTAGTGACAGTCAAAAGTTAGCAAATTAATAATGGTTGTATTAAACTCTCGCCGTTTTAATTTTATCGTTCTTTCTCGGTGAAAGTTCCCCCGAATACAAGGTTTAGCTTTTTGAAATCAGAAATCATATGCTTAAAGCAGAAAATCTAGATAATGGTGAGTGATTTTGAGAGATTCAAGACTTCCCGAAATCAATTGGGGATTCCTTTCTGTCAATTCCCCTTGATTTTACTGTCAGAAACATCTGTTTTCTGCACAAAGCAGAAAACAAAAGATTGTGACTTGCGCTTACCAGGCGCTGACTCAGAAAAAAAAAAAAACTTTACCCCACTATTTTGACAGCAGACAGAAGACAGTTTAATTATAGATCTGAACAAGTAGGAGGTAAGTTACAGCGCTAAAATGCAAGGAGAGTATAATTAGGAATACAAACTGAAACTATACTATATTAACCGTTCAAATTTGATATGATACGGGCATCAATGCAGATGTTATTTATTCGTGACAGTACTGATCTGAGTTCTGTGTCTTTTGCCGTTGCCGAAATTCATGCGCTTCTGGAATAATGAGGCGCTTGAACACCTTATTAGACTTCGCTGCAACGCTTTTGAGCCATTGGAAAACGAAAAGCTTAATTGATAGCGTCCGACTGTTTGTTATGTAGATGACGACACGGCAACAGCAGTGATATTCTTGGTGCATGTGGTGGGAAAAAGACCGTTATGTCATTGTCAAGAATAGTAGACAATACAGTGGGGTTTAGTAATCACTGTCATTGCCGTGTCATTGGCTAAATTTTTCAAGCAACGCTCAGAGAGCACAGGAACCATCATCGATAACGCGAATGCATTTGCCTCATGACAGCCATATAAATGTGTGCACACTTTTCATAAAAAATAATAAATTTTGATCAGTTTCTCACTCAAAAAGCGCATTTCCAATTTGTTTTCAGGAGTTTCTTATAGCCGCTATATACTTATACCACTTAATCTACGGAGCCAATGACAGAATTCATATCTGATTTTACGTAAGAGCTGTGACAATAAACTGGTGCTGCGCTTCGATGTATTTTATTCAGGTATTTTACTTGAACCGCTACATTTGCAACAACAGAAGCATTCTGGAGACATGAATATATTATTTGTTTTATTATGACAAAGATTTCAAACTATTAGGGAAAGAAGTAATTAGGCAGGCATGAATGGTATAACTTTAATTTGCTATTGTTAGTGTGGCGTTATTGACGTCTCATGTGTTATATTATCATTGTGTATTGATTTTGTTATTGCTACGTAATCATCCAAGCGCGAGTTGGTCCAACTAAATCTCTCAGCAAGCGCAGCTGTTAGCATCAGATCCTGAAACAGCCAGCACCAGGACGACCAAGAACTAAAAGCATTTCACCTGGCTTACAGAAACCATTGTTGTCGTTCAAAATTGTAAAGTCAGTTCCTGAATGCTTTCCCCATTTCCAGAATTGTAAGAAACTTGTCACAACAGACCAGTTAGTAGCAATGGATTTTGTTTTATTATGACAAAGATTTCAAACTATTAGGGAAAGAAGTAATTAGGCAGGCATGAATGGTATAACTTTAATTTGCTATTGTTAGTGTGGCGTTATTGACGTCTCATGTGTTATATTATCATTGTGTATTGATTTTGTTATTGCTACGTAATCATCCAAGCGCGAGTTGGTCCAACTAAATCTCTCAGCAAGCGCAGCTGTTAGCATCAGATCCTGATTTGTTGCTGAGGTTGACTTTTTGCACTACGTATTGAAAGAAGATTTTAGTTAAATGTTTGATTTGCCATAGTGAATATTTTAACTGACTTTGGTCTTTATTATCACCATTTATCGAGTTTCCATTGATACCTGGCAAGGCTTGTGCGATTTTCCTAAAAAGTATTTTAACCTAGAATATCAAGATTGGTAAGTGCAACGATTGGAAAACCAATAAATTTAAATGCCTACGTTATGTCCAGCTTTAGCACTGGTCTCAATAAACATGACATTCAACTCTTTTGCTCTTTTTTCTCCTTCTTCAGTGGTTACGTTTCTATGTGATACTTTAGATTAAAAATCTAAAAAACACTTTTTGCTTGAGAGCTTGAATACCTCTTCTCATTGAGATCAGTCTTGTTTCCGACTAAAACTACAATAGCTTCATCGCCTCTTTCTGCTCGGACATCGTCTATCCATTTTGATGTGTTTAAGAACGACTCTCTATCTAATAATTGATATGGAAATATTAATATATGATGTTCAAAATTGAATATATTAAATTGACTCACTGGATATATCGTAAACTATAACTGCAACAGAAGAATCTCTGATGTAACTTGGAATCAAGCTTCGGAATCGTTCCTGATTGAAAAAAAAATCAGGCGGGCGTTAAATTTAGTTCTAATTTGTAAATGGTCGTACAGTACCTGGCCAGCGGTATCCCACAATTGCAATCGCACCGTCTTGTCTTCTAGATACATGGTTTTGGAGAGGAAGTCAATACCAATAGTTGCCTATGAAGATTATTAGTGTGTACGTTTATGATAGAGAGGTATGAGATTTCACCTGATAAGTGCTGTCAAAAGTGTCGTACATAAAACGAGTGATAAGAGAAGTTTTACCAACTAAAAATATGAAAACAATAAGTATGGTCTGCAGACAATCAAAAGTTTATAAGTTATTTATTTACCACTCTGTTCCCCTAAGAATACAAGTTTGTATTTTCTCAAAGGGCTTCCGAAATCTGAAGTCATTTTTAGAAAAGAAGTAAAGAAAAAGGTATTGAGTAGCTTGAAACGAAGAAGAAGGAAAAGAAAGAGATGTTTATTTTTTAAATAAGTTTCGTATTTTTGTTGATTCAGAGTGCATTGGCTGTGTAGCCGTGGTTGGAATTTTTATTAAATTTAATTGGATAAAATTAACAAATGAGATGTGAATAAATTGTTATTTTTTAGAAAATTATTAAAACCAGAAAGAGGCAGCAGAAAGCATATAGTAGCAGATGAAGATAAAAGAAAAGCAACTAATAATTGATATGGAAATATTAATATATGATGTTCAAAATTGAATATATTAAATTGACTCACTGGATATATCGTAAACTATAACTGCAACAGAAGAATCTCTGATGTAACTTGGAATCAAGCTTCGGAATCGTTCCTGATTGAAAAAAAAAAATCAGGCGGGCGTTAAATTTAGTTCTAATTTGTAAATGGTCGTACAGTACCTGGCCAGCGGTATCCCACAATTGCAATCGCACCGTCTTGTCTTCTAGATACATGGTTTTGGAGAGGAAGTCAATACCAATAGTTGCCTATGAAGATTATTAGATACTGTCCTTATGATAGAGAGGTATGAGATTTCACCTGATAAGTGCTGTCAAAAGTGTCGTACATAAAACGAGTGATAAGAGAAGTTTTACCAACTAAAAATATGAAAACAATAAGTATGGTCTGCAGACAATCAAAAGTTTATAAGTTATTTATTTACCACTCTGTTCCCCTAAGAATACAAGTTTGTATTTTCTCAAAGGGCTTCCGAAATCTGAAGTCATTTTTAGAAAAGAAGTAAAGAAAAAGGTATTGAGTAGCTTGAAACGAAGAAGAAGGAAAAGAAAGAGATGTTTATTTTTTAAATAAGTTTCGTATTTTTGTTGATTCAGAGTGCATTGGCTGTGTAGCCGTGGTTGGAATTTTTATTAAATTTAATTGGATAAAATTAACAAATGAGATGTGAATAAATTGTTATTTTTTAGAAAATTATTAAAACCAGAAAGAGGCAGCAGAAAGCATATAGTAGCAGATGAAGATAAAAGAAAAGCAAAATTTAGTCAGAATCCATTTAAAGTCTTTTTAAGTAATAATACTTACGTCTTTAAACCCGGGGGGTATTACGCACACATATAGGTGACGCAAATTTTTCAAAGGAAAACCTGAAATGAAAAGTGTTGATTTAAAAGCTATTCCATTGATTATCCAAAGGAGATATGCGAATGTACGTACCATGATTCAGCTAGACGGTCAAGGTAAGAGGAAACTTCTTTAACGGAATAGCCATGTGAAGAGCATGTAAAACTTGATGAGGAGGAGCAGCGAGCTTGGTGATGGTGGATTTATGTACAATCCATACAAATATTAAAAGTGGTAGAAAGCACATAATGATCGAGAAAAGTTGACGAAACTTGTCCTTTTTATAAGCAACAGAATCGGAATTTCTCGAAAGAGTTTTAGACACACAATCACAAGAAACCGGGATTAAGTTTGATAAAATGGGGCCCCATCTTTATTTAAGAATATAAAAGCGGTCAAAACATATTTCTGTATTTTCTGTACTCTCCTGAAAGTATTAGATCACCAAAGAGCATCTCCAACGGCCCGATTAAAGTTAATTTAATCCCAGAATCGTCCTTCACAAAGATATTTTGCCTTTTCTGTTGTTGCGTTTACAAAAACTTGTTGATATCGCATCCAAGTTGTTAATATCAAGGATG